>JAJOZX010005285.1:0-172500 GCA_023014485.1 Bathynomus jamesi
TATAATGTGCAATCTCAACCTCGTACACAGTTATTTCATCCAATAGTCTCGCTACTAAATGAACGATATCGTCCACGTCGGGGACATTATTACATCTTGTACGGTAAAAACTGTCGCAAAAAAGTATTGAAAATACCCGCATCGCCTGAGCGTCAGAAGCCAAAGCGCCATTAACATCCACTAGAGGGCCTATGTTTATCTTTTCCAGCTTACGATTATTAACGTATTCAAAAAACTTTTTTGGATTATGTTTACTATCCGCAGCTATAAGTATCTCTAAATTACGCTTGGCATTCCTAATGATCTTTTAACCTGACGTCTAAGCTCGATATATCTATTAAAGTTAGCTGCCGTGCCATTGCGCTTATTAAGTCTATACGCTCTATTGCGCTCGTTTATGAACTCTCCTATTTCCCTAGTCCACCACTTCGGCCCTACCACGATTTCTAACGCGCTTTTGCCTACGAGGAATAAACTCCCTTTCAATATCCTAAACTTTCTTTAAAGCCCCACCCACCGCAAATTTGTCTCATTACCCATAAATAATTATCCCAGTCCACTACTCTCATCCTATCCGCAAAACTATCAAATTACCTACGAAAATCAGGGACCTTCTATTACGTTACTATCCTGTGTGTTTTCTATCAATAACTTAAAGCTAAGAATTTGATGATCACTACATCCTAAACTCTCGCCTACTTCTAAACCTTCGACTATATTCTCGCCGTTAGTCATCACCAAATCTAAAATATTATCACCGCGCGTTGGTTCGGTAACTATCTGTCGTAAAAAGTTATCGTCCATAAACTCAACCAATCTCAAACCCTCCTCATTACCCATAAAATTCTCGTAATTAACATTAGGGCAGTTAAAGTCTCCGACAATTATACTATTCCGATTGTCAATAAAATTACCAAGAAGTGAGTAAAATCTAGCATCTGTATCGAGGGGTTGAACGGGAGGTCTATAAACAACCACAAAATTAAAACTAATACTACGCGCCCTAACTTCAACACATCGCATTAATTGCTGCCGGAAAATCTAACAACCTCGATAGCCCTAAGGGAATTACGAATATACAGCAAAACGCCTCCACCAAACCTATGTAACCTATCATTAGTAAAGAGGGTGCTCTTCCAATATGTGCTCTACCGCGAAACTGTGATCTACCATATTCCAATACGTGCTCTACCGTGAAACTAGCCTTATAAGGCTAACTAACGAAAATATCTTGACTTAACCTAACCAATCGTTAGGTCAACTATACGCCCTTGACGATTGGTTAGGTTAAGTCGTGATATTTTCGTTAGTTAGCCTTATAAGGCTAACTAACGTACCTGCTGCTAATCCGAATAATCTAAGGTAGATCACGTATTGGAATGTAAATTTAAGGTAGAGCACATATTGGAAGAGCACCGTAAAGAGTTTAAAACCCGGTATATCAAGTTCCCCCAACAAGTCCCGAGTCACGGTATTTAACCAAGTTTCAGTGACAGCAACTATATCGTAGTGCCCGGAATAAATTATCGCCTTAAATTCATTTAATTTATTTCTAATACAACGCGCGTTACAATAAAAGACTAAGTTATTTTTTACCACGGGCCCGCGTTTTAAACTATTTGTCACGTCGGGCCCGCGTTCCCCGGACCCACAACGTTTAAAGAAGGCTTCGACCTATACAGCTTTCGCACGTTTTCGTCTATTAACCTACCTAGCGTAGCATTACCTATTTCATTAAAATGCACCCCATCTTTTATAAAAAGGCTAGGATCACTGAATTCGGACCACAACTTTACGAAGGGTACATTTTCCTCAGCACAAATCTCTTCTAATTTGTTATAAAAAATATTGTTTTTGACGTAATTGTAAGACCCAACCCGTGCCTAGGAGGGGTAATACCTAGAACTAAAGACCTATCTGACCTCGCCTTCCAGGACCTAATTAACCCCCTATATCTCTCCAAAAGGTCAGGCACTCTCGTATCGGGCCTATACGAGTCGTTGCCTCCTACCATCGTCACCAGCATTGAGTGACGGGAGGCAACGTCAATCCTATCCACTTCGTCTCTAACTCTGTCAACCCTGGCCCCTGGGAGACAGACCCTCCTCCTCTTGGTTGGATGCCGTTCAACGAATTCTTTGTCCATGTGGCGCACTAAAGAGTCCCCAATTAAAATAGTTTTCCCCTCATTCACGTCCCTTTCCAAATGGGCGAAAGGGTTCGAAACCTCGATAGGGGGGGAATTCCTATCACCTAACGTACGTGGCCTAGCTCCACCCTTAACCTCTCTAAATCCCTCGCTATCTTCTACTCTCGGACTAACCTTAACCTCTTCCTCAACTCTATCTAACCTTCCCGACAAGCTACCTAAACTAGAAACTAGGTTACGCACCTCACCCTTCAAATTACTAACGTCTTCAACGTTAGTATTGGTTCGGCTTCCGTCAACCGTAGCCCTACCCCTGCCCTCATCAAGCGTCGCAAGTCTTTCCGCTACCTCACGTACACTGCGTTTTATGTCAACTAATTCCTCCATGAACTCGCAAAAGAAACAAACTGATCTATCGGTAATCGCCATAGGACCGCCGTTATAATCCTAAATTCCGAATACCACCTGTTTAACCCTACACCTAACACACGCTTTCTGCGACGGCATCGCGGAGTTAAAAATTAGTTTAAACGTCACAGGTATAAGTTAAATTAAGCCGGCACGCTATGAAAACTTCTAAATCGCTAAAAACCACTAATATTCGATTACTTAACTATAACAACGTGAAATTAAACGCAAGTATATAAAATTCAAAGCTATCCAAAAGCAAAATTCTCAGCAATATACAAAAGTAGATGCAATATCAGAGAGCTCAGGAAATGCATCCGTTCAGTACAGAGTCTGGCTGACGAATGATCTACAGATCTACAGAAGCTAAGGCTAACAAAGACCCTAAGATCCACTCTAAGCCTAGCCCGAGAGAAAGGAAAGAGTAGGGGGTTAAGAGAAGAGAATAAGGGGTTAAGTAAGGAGCAACACCTATCATTCGTGGGTTAACATTCATCCAGAAAAAGAGGAAAAAAGTCTTACCATCATCATCCGCCGGCCACTGCCGACAAGTCAGAAAAATAGTCAAAGAAAATAGGAGAGGGGTGAAAGATGAAAAGAAGTAAAATAAGAACGCTTACAAACCATGCAAACACAGTCTTAACTCACTGTCATACCATGCAAACTACAAACATGCAAGTAAGAGAGTTACAGACATGCAAAGTAAGGAGATAAGAAAAAAAAAAAAAGTAGGTAAGTTAAACAAAAAGTGGGTTAGTTTACGCTACGAGCTACATCTACGTTCGTGTTAGTCTAATTTTTTTTTTTTTTATTGCTGGCATCACACGCTGGCATGTCACAAGCTGGCATTCATCGTCAACAGACTCATCCTCGAGCACCACCACCAGAGCTCCTGTTGTTAACTTTCTTTTTAATTTTAAACAACGTTAATATTTTAAAATGTCTGTCAAGACGGTTCTTAAACATATTAACGCTGGTAGAATGAACGACTGACGCGGGAAGATTATTCCATTTATCAATTACTTTAAACGTAAAGAAGTTTTTAGCGATATTAGTAATGAAACGTCTGCCACGCAACTTAAATCCGTTATTGCGAGTATTACTATTATCGAAAGTGAACAATTTTCAAAATTTACGTTATCGATGTTATTAACGATTTTGAAAACTTCAATAAGCTCCCCCTTAATCTCCTAGTTTCGAGTGAATAGTCTAACTCTTTAATCCTATCTTCATAAGGCTTGCGCAATGACGGAATAAGTTTCGTGGCACGACGCTGAACCCTTTCTAACCTATCAATATCCTCACGCAAGTACGGGCACCAAAACTGAACGGCATATTCTAAATGAGGCCTGACTAGGGACTTGTAAAGGGGCAATATAATATCCTTCGATTTAAATTCGAAATTACGCGCTATGAAGCCTAACATCCTATTAGCTTTTGCGCAAGACTCCAGGCACTGGTTCCTAACCTTTAAATCTTTAGATACGCGTACGCCTAAATCTACTTCCTCGTCAACGCTCGCTAACTCCCTATCATCCATCGTATACGCGTAATTATTGTTGCGAGAACCTATATGCAAAACTTTACATTTATCTACGTTAAATTGCATCTGCCACTTATCTGTCCACTCCATAATCCTATCTACATCGTCTTGGATCCTATTTCTATCGTCCTCGTTAACAACCTTACCGCCTATTTTAGTATCGTCCGCGAATTTTGACACGTTACTAGTCAATCCTACATCTATGTCGTTAATGTAAATTACGAATAGCAATGGGCCTAACACTGAACCCTGTGGGACACCGCTACCTACATCTAACCACCCCGATTCACTACCATTAACTACGACCCTCTGCCTCCTAGCACGAAGCCATTCTTCTAACCAGTTAGCTACCTGACCGCGTATACCGTGCGCTTTAACCTTCGCAATTAGTCTCCTATGCGGAACTGTATCGAACGCCTTTTTAAAATCTAAATAAATAACGTCAGCTGCTCTATGCCTATCGTATTCGCGCACTATTTCGTTATAAAATTCTAACAAATTAGTTAAACAAGACCTATGGCGTCGAAACCCATGCTGACTACTATTAATCAAATCTCTACTTTCTAAGTGATCGATAATACGATCCCTAACTACGGATTCCAAAAGTTTACCGACAATTGACGTTAAGTGGGCCTATAATTGCTAGCTACTGCGCGGTCGCCTTTTTTAAAAATAGGCGTGACGTTAGCTAATTTGAAGTCTTCAGGAATAACCCCGTTTCGAGTGACTGATTAAAAATCTTCGTTAAGGGGCCTACGATAACGTCTTTCAAATCTTTCAAATGTCTGTGATAAAAAGCGTCAGGGCCTGGAGCCTTGCTAACTTTTAGCCTATCGATATAATGCGCAATCTCAGCCTCGTAAACAGTTATTTCATCTAAAATAGTCTCGCTACTAAATGGAACGATATCGTCAACGTCGGGGACATTATTTACGTCTTCTACGGTAAAAACTGTCGCAAAAAAGTTATTGAAAATACCCGCCATCGCCTGAGGGTCAGAAGCCAAAGCGCCATTAACATCCACTAGAGGGCCTATGTTATCTTTTACCGGCTTACGATTATTTACGTATTCAAAAAACTTTTTTGGATTATGTTTACTATCCGCAGCTATAACTATCTCTAAATTACGCTTAGCATTCCTAACTGATCTTTTAACCTGACGCTAAGCTCGATATATCTATTAAAGTTAGCTGCCGTGCCATTGCTTATTAAGTCTATACGCTCTATTACGCTCTATTATAACTCTCCTATTTCCCTACTCCACCACTTCGGCCTACCACGATTTCTAACGCGCTTGGGCCTACGAGGAATAAACTCCCTTTCAATATTCCTAAAACTTTCTTTAAACGCCACCCAACGCAAATTTGTGTCATTACCCATAAATAAGTTATCCCAGTCCACTACTCTCATCCTATCCGCAAAACTATCAAAATTAGCCCTACGAAAATCAGGGACTTCTATTACGTTACTATCCTGTGTGTTTTCTATCAATAACTTAAACCTAAGAATTTGATGATCGCTACATCCTAAACTCTCGCCTACTTCTAAACTTTCGACAATATTCTCGCCGTTCGTCATCACCAAATCTAAGATATTATCACCGCGCGTTGGTTCGGTAACTATCTGTCGTAAAAAGTTGTCGTCCATAAACTCAACCAATCTCAAACCCTCATTACCCGTAAAATTCTCGTAATTAACATTAGGGCAGTTAAAGTCTCCGACAATTATACTATTCCGATTGTCAATAAAATTACCAAGAAGTGAGTAAAATCTAGTATCTGTATCGAGGGGTTGAACGGGAGGTCTATAAACAACAACAAAATTAAACTAATACTACGCGCCCTAACTTCAACACATATCGCATTAATTGCTGCCGGAAAATCTAACTTAACCTCGATAGCCCTAAGGGAATTACGAATGTACAGCAAAACGCCTCGCCAAACTATGTAACCTATCATTAGTAAAGAGTTTAAAACCCGGTATATCAAGTTCCCCCAACAAGTCCCGAGTCACGGTATTCAACCAAGTTTCAGTGATAGCAACTATATCATAGTTGCCGGAATAAATTACCGCCTTAAATTCATTTAATTTATTTCTAATACTACGCGCGTTGCAATAAAAGACGTTTAAGTTATTTTTTACCACGGGCCCGCGTTTTAAACTATTTATCACGTCGGTCCCGCGTTTCCCGGACCCACAACGTTTAAAGAAGGCTTCGACCTATACAGCTTTCGCACGTTTTCGTCTATTAACCTACCTAGCCTAGCATTACCTATTTCATTAAAATGATCTACAGATCTACAGATCTACAGAAGCTAAGGCTAACAAAGACCCTAAGATCCACTCTAAGGTTAGCCCGAGAGAAAGGAAAGAGTTGCGGGATAAGAGAAGAGAAGAGAATAAGGGGTTAAGTAAGAGCAACACCTATCACTTATAAGTTAACATTCATTCAGAAAAAGAGGAAAAGTGTCTCACCATCATCATCCGCCGGCCACTGCCGACAAGTCAGAAAAATAGTCGGAGAGAATAGGAGAGGGGTGAAAGATGAAAAGAAGTAAAATAAGAACGCTTACAAACCATGCAAACACAGTCTTAACTCACTGTCATACCATGCAAACTACAAACATGCAAGAAAAGAGTTAGAGACATGCAAAGTAAGGAGAAAAAAAAAAAAAAAAAGTAGGTAAGTTAAACAAAAAGTGGGTTAGTTTACGCTATGAGCTACATCTACATTCGTGTTAGTCTAATTTTTTTTTTTTTTTAATTTTATTGCTGGCATCACACGCTGGCATGTCACAAGCTGGCATTCATCGTCAACAGACTCATCCTCGAGCACCACCACCAGAGCTCCTGTTGCTAACTTTGTTTTTTTAAATTAAACAACGTTAATATTTAAAATGTCTGTCAAGACGGTTCTTAAACATATTAACGCTGGTAGAATGAACGACTGACGCGGGAAGATTATTCCATTTATCAATTACTTTAAACGTAAAGAAGTTTTTAGCGATATTAGTAATGAAACGTCTGCCACGCAACTTAAATCCGTTATTGCGAGTATTACTATTATCGAAAGTGAACAATTTGTCAAAATTTACGTTATCGATGTTATTAACGATTTTGAAAACTTCAATAAGCTCCCCCCTTAATCTCCTAGTTTCGAGTGAATACAGGTCTAACTCTTTAATCCTATCTTCATAAGGCTTATTGCGCAATGACGGAATAAGTTTCGTGGCACGACGCTGAACCCTTTCTAACCTATCAATATCCTCACGCAAGTACGGGCACCAAAACTGAACTGCATATTCTAAATGAGGCCTGACTAGGGACTTGTAAAGGGGCAATATAATATCCTTCGATTTAAATTCGAAATTACGCGCTATGAAGCCTAACATCCTATTAGCTTTTGCGCAAGACTCCAGGCACTGGTTCCTAACCTTTAAATCCTTAGATACGCGTACGCCTAAATCTACTTCCTCGTCAACGCTCGCTAACTCCCTATCATCCATCGTGTACGCGTAATTATTGTTGCGAGAACCTATATGCAAAACTTTACATTTGTCTACGTTAAATTGCATCTGCCACTTATCTGTCCACTCCATAATCCTATTTACATCGTCTTGGATCCTATTTCTATCGTCCTCGTTAACAACCTTACCGCCTATTTTAGTATCGTCCGCGAATTTTGACACGTTACTAGTCAATCCTACATCTATGTCGTTAATGTAAATTACGAATAGCAATGGGCCTAACACTGAACCCTGTGGGACACCGCTACCTACATCTAACCACCCCGATTCACTACCATTAACTACGACCCTCTGTCTCCTAGCACGAAGCCATTCTTCTAACCAGTTAGCTACCTGACCGCGTATACCGTGCGCTTTAACCTTCGCAATTAGTCTCCTATGCGGAACTGTATCGAACGCCTTTTTAAAATCTAAATAAATAACGTCAGCTGCTCTATGCCTATCGTATTCGCGCACTATTTCGTTATAAAATTCTAACAAATTAGTTAAACAAGACCTATGGCGTCGAAACCCATGCTGACTACTATTAATCAAATCTCTACTTTCTAAGTGATCGATAATACGATCCCTAACTACGGATTCCAAAAGTTTACCGACAATTGACGTTAAGCTAATGGGCCTATAATTGCTAGCTACCGCGCGGTCGCCTTTTTTAAAAATAGGCGTGACGTTAGCTAATTTAAGTCTTCAGGAATAATCCCCGTTTCGAGTGACTGATTAAATCTTCGTTAAGGGGCCTACGATAACTTCTTTCAAATCTTTCAAATGTCTGGGATAAAAAGCGTCAGGGCCTGGAGCCTTGCTAACTTTTAGCCTATCGATATAATGCGCAATCTCAGCCTCGTAAACAGTTATTTCATCCAAAATAGTCTCGCTACTAAATGGAACGATATCGTCCACGTCGGGGACATTATTTACGTCTTCTACGGTAAAAACTGTCGCAAAAAAGTTATTGAAAATACCCGCCATCGCCTGAGCGTCAGAAGCCAAAGCGCCATTAACATCCACTAGAGGGCCTATGTTATTTTTACCGGCTTACGATTATTAACGTATTCAAAAAACTTTTTTGGATTATGTTTACTATCCGCAGCTATAAGTATCTCTAAATTACGCTTGGCATTCCTAACTGATCTTTTAACCTGACGTCTAAGCTCGATATATCTATTAAAGTTAGCTACCTGGCCATTGCGCTTACTAAGTCTATACGCTCTATTACGCTCGTTTATAAACTCTCCTATTTCCCTACTCCACCACTTCGGCCTACCACGATTTCTAGCGCGCTTGGGCCTACGAGGAATAAACTCCCTTTCAATATTCCTAAAACTTTCTTTAAACGCCACCCAACGCAAATTTGTGTCATTACCCATAAATAAGTTATCCCAGTCCACTACTCTCATCCTATCCGCAAACTATCAAAATTAGCCCTACGAAAATCAGGGACTTCTATTACGTTACTATCCTGTTTTCTATCAATAACTTAAACCTAAGAATTTGATGATCGCTACATCCTAAACTCTCGCCTACTTCTAAACCTTCGACTATATTCTCGCCGTTCGTCATCACCAAATCTAAAATATTATCACCGCGCGTTGGTTCGGTAACTATCTGTCGTAAAAAGTTATCGTCCATAAACTCAACCAATCTCAAACCCTCTCATTACCCGTAAAATTCTCGTAATTAACATTAGGGCAGTTAAAGTCTCCGACAATTATACTATTCCGATTGTCAATAAAATTACCAAGAAGTGAGTAAAATCTAGTATCTATATCGAGGGGTTGAACGGGAGGTCTATAAACAACAACAAAAATTAAAACTAATACTACGCGCCCTAACTTCAACACAGATCGCATTAATTGCTGCCGGAAAATCTAACTTAACCTCGATAGCCCTAAGGGAATTACGAATGTACAGCAAAACGCCGCCCCAAATCTATGTAACCTATCATTAGTAAAGAGTTTAAAACCCGGTATATCAAGTTCCCCCAACAAGTCCCGAGTCACGGTATTTAACCAAGTTTCAGTGATAGCAACTATATCATAGTTGCCGGAATAAATTACCGCCTTAAATTCATTTAATTTATTTCTAATACTACGCGCGTTGCAATAAAAACGTTTAAGTTATTTTTTACCACGGGCCCGCGTTTTAAACTATTTATCACGTCGGGCCCGCGTTTCTCACGTCGGGCCCGCGTTTCCCGGACCCACAACGTTTAAAGAAGGCTTCGACCTATACAGCTTTCGCACGTTTTCGTCTATTAACCTACCTAGCCTAGCATTACCTATTTCATTAAAATGCACCCCCATCTTTTATAAAAAGGCTAGGATCATGAATTCGGACCACAGCTTTACGAAGGGTACATTTCCTCAGCACAAATCTCTTCTAATTTTATTCAAAAATATTGTTTTGGACGTAATTCTAAGACCCAACCCGTGCCTAGGGGTAATACCTAGAACTAAAGACCTATCTGACCTCGCCTTCAGGGACCTAATTAACCCCCTATATCTCTCCAAAAGGTCAGGCACTCTCGTATCGGGCCTATACGAGTCGTTGCCTCCTACCATCGTCACCAACATTGAGTGACGGGAAGCAACGTCAACCCTATCCACTTCGTCTCTAACTCTGTCAACCCTGGCCCCTGGGAGACAGACCCTCCTCCTCTTGGTTGGATTCCGTTTAACGAATCTTTGTCCATGTGGCGCACTAAAGAATCCCCAATTAAAATAGTTTCCCCCTCATTCACGTCCCTTTCCAAATGGGCGAAAGGGTTCGAAACCTCGATAGGGGGGGGATTCCTATCACCTAATGTACGCGGCCTAGCTCCACCCTTAACCTCTCTAAATCCCTCGCTATCTACTACTCTCGGACTAACCTTAACCTCTTCCTCAACTCTATCTAACCTTCCCGACAAGCTACCTAAACTAGAAACTAAGTTACGCACCTCACCCTTCAAATTACTAACGTCTTCAACGTTAATATTGGTTCGGCTTCCGTCAACCGTAGCCCTAACCCTGCCATCATCAAGCGTTGCAAGTCTATCCGCTACCTCACGTACACTGCGTTTTATGTCCACTAATTCCTCCATGAACTCGCAAAAGAAACAAACTGATCTATCGGTAATCGCCACTGGACCGCCGTTATAATCCTTAAATTCCGAATACCACCGGTTAACCCTACACCTAACACACGACGCTTTCTGCGACGGCATCGCGGAGTTAAAAATTTAAACCGTCACAGGTATAAGTTAAATTAAGCCGGCACGCTATGAAAACTTCTAAATCGCTAAAAACCACTAATATTCAATTACTTAACTATAACAATGTAAATTTAAACGCAAGTATATAAAATTCAAAAACTATCCAAAGTAAAATTCTCAGCAATATACAAAAGTAGATGCAAAATCAGAGAGCTCAGGAAATGCGTTCATTTATACAAGTCTAAACAGTGAAGGTAATTTGCACCATATTTGATATACACATTAAAAAAAGAACCAGGGAAGGTTTTAGTAACACATTCGCACCTCTCAGTCTGCACCTCCACCTAGGTTGGGTTTCGCGGGTGTTTTGCTGCGCATGGCGCAGCGAGCATTCTTGTATATATATATATATATATATATTATATATATATATATATATATGCAGGGGGTTTCATAACATGTGGGACGCACTTTCAGGATGGATTCAGGACCTGAAAACAATGAAAAAAGTCTACTTAAACATATGCCCGAAATCGCTTTGTTTCCGAATTACAGCCCGTTGTGTGTTCCAGCAAGTATCCGCCTAACCTTTAAAGGAAGTGCTCAAAATGTCCGCCTTGCGCTTGAATACACGCCTGAATACGCCTCGTCATAGACTGTCTGACGAGTTCAAACACTCCAGGTATTGCTCGGATTTTCTGGAATCCTTGTTCTACACGTTGACGAAGCATTTCAACGTTGTCAATGGGCATATGTCCTGGGAGCGAACAGGCCATACATTGGGCCTCCACGGCCTATCCATTTATCAGGGAAATGGTCATCCAAATAGTCTCTGCCTACTCGACTAAAATGAGGCGGAGCGCCGTCATGCATAAATCACATACGACGTTGGACACCAAGAGGAACTTTATCTCGTAAATAGCTTCAATCATTCCTTAAAAATTTGGGATAGGATTCTCTTGTTAATCTTCCAGGCAAAACAAAAGGACCGATTAAGTTGTCGGAAGTAAATCTTTCCCATACATTGATACTAAATTGTTGTTGGTGCCTTGACTGGATGATGGCATGCGGATTCTCTTCGGCCTAGTGATGAGTGTTGTAAAAATTGATCACGCATTTCTTGTGAAAGCAGCCTCATCAGAAAACAACACGGACGATAGAAAAGAGGATCGCGATCACACTGTTGAAGGAACCAAGTACAAAAAGCCTCTCGTGGTGGGAAATCAGCTTCAACAAGACCTTGTACTCTCTGAATGTGATATGGGTAAAGCTGTTGTTCCCGTAAAATTCCCACACAGTTCTGTATCTTACACCCTCTGCTGCTGCTATCCTTCGAGTGCTGACACTAGGATGTTCCTCCACGTGATTGAGGACCCGCTCCTCCAACTCAACAGTTCTGGCGCTGATTGGTCTACCACCATCTGGAACTCGCTTGTTGAATGATTTTGTATCACCAAGACGCTCGTCTATTCTCTGAAAGGTCTTCTTATCTGGCAGACGGCGATTCGGAAACCTTTCCGCATACAGACGTCTTGCTGCGGCCGCACTACACTCGGCAAGTCCATACTTGAGATGCATGTCTACCATTTCTATTTGAATAAGCCTCCATTCTCACTTCAAATGCACATTATCACTGAATAGCACAAAAACTTTTGAGGTTTTTTTTCACAAGACTGCACTTATTCAAGGTAAGAAGTTACGAAACACCGTGATGCACCTCTGACTGATGGCTCTACACTCAATGATATTGAAACATGTCATAGAGTGTACGAAACATTACAATCGGTAAGGCGATACACGAAATAAGTCTCGTACACACTCACAAACATTGTCGGCAACCATTATTTGTAAACAGTTTGCGGAAAGAATTGCTGGAACACAAAACGGGCTGTAACTCGGAAACAAAGCGATTTCGGGCATATGTTTATAAAATCTTTTTTCATTGTTTTCAGGTCCTGAATCCATTCTAAAAGTGCGTCCCACATGTTATAAAACACCCTATATATATATATATATATATATATATATATATATATATATATATATATATATATACAGTGTGTGTGTGTGTGTGTGTATATACTTATACTTTTGGTATCCTTTTGGTGCGTTTGAACGACGGTTCAGGATCGACCTGTGGTCGACCCCTCTGCAGCATCCCGCCTTATTTGCGGGATTTGGTGAAGGAGTGAATTGCTGTCTGATCTCCTTCCCTCGTAGCCACCCATGCATGGCTGGTCAGGGACTTTGCACAGGAATCTGTCCAGCTGGTTCTTGAAGTTATTCAGGTCGGTGTGCTGGAAATTCCTCACTTCTTTTGGTAGGATATTGAAAAGCTTTGGGCCTCGTATTCTGAGGGTATTTTCCATCTTCGTTTTCATGGCCCCTTGTCCCACCGCAGCTGGGACCGTACAAAATCTGCCTCTTCTCTCATTCCAGTTTGTTTCTAAGGTTAGGACAGAGCCCTTAAGTATTTTCCATATGTACTGTATATTATTGTGTACCGCTCGCGCCTTCTTTCGAGAGAGTAGAGTTTTAGGGATTGTTGTCGACACCAGTAGTCTTCACCTTCCGTTTCCTCTATCTTAGACGTAAAAGTCCTTTGTATAGCTTCAATGTTCGCAATGTCTCGTTTTCTGTGTGGGCTTGTCAGTACTGAGCAATACTCAATTATTGGTAGGACTAGACTCTTCCATAATTTGAGCATGATGTGTGCTTTTCTGCTGCGAAAGCTCCTCCAGATGATTCCCATTATTTTTCTAGCCGTTGTGAATTTGATTTTATAGTGCTCTCTGAATTCTGCATCCGACGACATTATTGCTCCAAGATCTCTGACTTGTGGATTTGGTGTTATCTGTTTGGCTTGCATAGTTTTGTACCCTTTTTTCTGTAGCTCCTTGTTATTGCCATATCTTAAAAGTTGGAATTTTTCTTCGTTGAACTTCATATTGTTGTCTTCTGCCCACTGGAATAATGTTTAAATGTCGTTTTGTAATTTTCTTATGTCATCTTCGTTCAATATTTCCTTACATATCTTTGTGTCATCTGCGAAACATGATACAATACTGTCCTTAATATCTGCATCAGTATCTGCAATCATTGTTATGAACAGCATGGGAGCTAATACTGTCCCTTGTGGGACAGAGCTCACGACTTCCGAGACTTCCGATTTAACTCCGTTTACCAGCACTCCTTGTGTTCTTTGCGTCAAGAAATTAAATATCCACCTTCCTAGCTTTCCAGTAATTCCTGTATTCTTAAGTTTGTGTGCTATGATTCCATGGTCACATTTATCTAAGGCTTTAGCAAAGTCCGTATATATTACTGTACATCTATGTTTTGTCCTCGACACAATGTTTCTAATATTTTCTCTTGGTGGTCTATTAGCTGTGACAGGCATGATCTTCCCGCCCTGAAGCCATGTTGATTTGGGTTGTAAAAGTCTTTTTCTTGTAGGTAGTAGGTAGTTTTGCCTCTAATTATACGTTCAAAACACTTTATAAGGTGTGAGGTGAGTGCCACTGGCCGATAATTTTTGGACATTGCTCTGTTACCATCTTTAAATAGGTGGGGGGACAATGTCCTCGTTCTTTAAGGAGAGTGGAATTTGTCCTGTGTCGAGTGATTTTCTCCATAGTAAGTATAGCGGTTTGGCAAAACTCTCTTTGTATTTCTTCAGAAATGTGGCACTCCATGTGTCTGGCCCTGGCGCTGAATTGTCTCGCATCTATGGTAAGGCCGTAATTACATCTCCTTCCGTGAACTCGAAATCCATTAATAGGTTTGCGCCCGAATTTGTTCTTGGTTGATCTGTATCTATGTCGAAAAAATCGTCTGGGTTTCCACTTCCATCTCGCACTTAGGGGTGCTAAACACAGACTTAAATTGTTCCCTAAGCAGTTCACTTATTTCTTTCGGGTCATTTGTGTATTCGGCCTCCCCGTCTATCAACGGACCAATACTCTCCTAACAGTGCATTTTCCTTTTCGCGAACGTGGAGAAGTATTTTGGGTTATTTTTTATGTTTTCTGCTAACTTGTTTTCCTCCTCGGTTGTCTTATGTATGAATGTTTGCTTTCGGCCCATTTCTATTTCGCCAAGTTTCCTCTCTAGTTTGAGTCTCTTTGCATCAGTTCTGCATCTGCGGAGATGTTTTACGGTTTGTCTTCGATGCCTGAATAATGTCCTGATTTTCCTCTCGAGCTTGCTACGTTTGCTTTCCTGTCTCTCTGGAATATGTTTCAGTATTATAGGTTTGGTTTCAGTCTGTATTATACATAGTATTTCTTGTGGAGTCTTCTCGTGACGTAGCAATTCCCAGTTTACCTCTTTTAAATCTTTATTTACGTTTTCCCAATTTACTTTCTTTGAATTTATGTTTAAGCCTTCAAATATTCCATCTGCCTCTCTAGGATGCGTTTTTGGCCCTCTGGGTGCTAACTTCGATTGTATATCGATGAGGTTATGGTCGGAGAACTTTGTGTGCGTCACTTTTTTATTTATTATCGTCCCGTTGTTATTTGTCCAGGTTAAATCCAAAACGTTCTCCTTTCTCTTAGCTTCACAGATTTCCTGGGTAAGGGCGTAATGTTCCATAATATCTAACAGCATTGTTCCTTGGGTTCTATCATCTTTAGTAATGTTGCCATGAAACTTCTCAACATATATAACTTCATCATTTTTTTTCCATGATATGAATGGGAAATTAAAATCTCCGAAAATGAGAATATTTATTGCTGGAGTTTCAAGTAATTTTAATATGTTTTCTATTTCATTTATAGCAAATTGGAATTCACATTTTGTGGTGTTTGGTGGTCTGTAGATGTTCATAATGGTTAGGTTCAGTTCTTTTACTTCTAATGTAATAACTTCAACTGTGATGTTTGATTTGTTTACCTTCACTTCACATGTATATGTGTTTCTCACGTAGATACAACACCCTTCCCCTCGTCTAGCCACTCTTCTGCTCTGTATATGTTGTAGTCCAGCAATGCGATTTCAGTATTCTCAATGCAGTTTTCAGTCTTTCTCGCAATTATGTAAGTGTGTTTCCGTTAGTCATATGATATCTATGCTAGTTTCCGTAGCTAAACTTTGCAAGTATTGTAATTTGCAGTCTGCATGGTCTGTATGGAGGCCTTATAATATATTTGTGTATAATACATTTACCGGATTTCTAATCTTCGTGTTCGATTTTCCTAAATGATGGTCGTTTCCTGGTCGATGTCGGTTGCAGTTTGGTGTTAATAGTTGGGCCGCTGCATTTGGGAGTATTCGGTTCGCTGCCCGTATATATATATATATGTGTGTGTGTGTGTGTGTGTGTGTGTGTGTGTATATATACACACACACACACACATATATATATATATATATATATACAGTATATATATATATATATATATATTATATATGATGAAAAAAAACCACGAAGGAAAGAAAACACAGAATGGTGCTCAAGCGGTTTCGTCTAATGACATCCTCAGTGTTCCTGAGGATGTCATTAGACGAAAGCGCTTGAGCACCATCCTGTGTTTCCTTTCCTTCGTGGTTTTTTCCATCATAAATATTTTCCACGTGTTACTTTCGTGAAATAATTTTCATATATATATATATATAAATTAGTGGTGGACCGGATGTCAGTTTTTCAACATCTGCGGATGCGGATTTTTAATTTCAATATCCGCAGATGCGGATGCGGATATTTAGTTAATCTATCAATATAATATAGAATTATGAATATATGACATAATTTTTCAAATTTCGTGATACTACTATTATGGCAGGCAATGCATAAGAATTAAACTTAATATTAATGTTTTCATTATGATAAAAATAATAACTTTCTCAAGAGTTTCAGCCACAGAAAATTCAATGAAACAAGTTTCATTTAATTTTCTGTGTTACCAGGTATTTATATTTTGAGGTTTATATATTTGTTTGTTCATTAATAATTTTAATACTTTACATGAAATGTGCATGACTGGGCCTTAAAAGCTACTTTATAAGCTAATTTAATTGAAAATTGCATAATTTATTAGAGGAATTATCCGCATAACATCCGCAGTCAGAAATGCGGATGCGGATGTTAAAAATGGTGCGGATATCCGGTCCACCACTAATATATATATATATATATACACCTTATGAACCTTATGTTGTTTCGTGTGTTGGTCTCTCTTCACACGGAGGTCAAGCTGGTGGCCCCGCCTCTAGGTCTGGCCTGGTGGAGGAGAGAGTTGCTTTCTTGCGCTCTCCACCGTACATAGCCAGGCACGCCCGGCTCATCTGGTACTGTCCTGAGCCAGGCATCCAGTCTTTTCTTGAAGACTTCAACTTTGACCCCCGTTACGTTTCTGAGGTCCTTAGGAAGCTGGTTGAAAAGTCTTGGCCCCCTGACAACCAAGCTATTTTCCTTCAGGGTTGAGGAGGTCCCTTGTCATGCTTTTAATTTGGGAACACTACACATTCTGCCTTTCCTATTTTCCAGTGTTGTTTGAATGGTAATTGGGTTTAGTTTTAGGTTTGGTACCAGTTTTTCGATCATTTTCCATATGTAGATTATGATGTACCTCTCTCTTCTTCTTTCCAGTGAGTACAGATTTAGTTTACGTAGTCTTTCCCAGTAGTTGAGTTCTTTGCAGCCATCAATCTTGGCTGTGAAATGCCTTTGCGTTTCTTCTAGTTTATTAGTTTCTTCCTTTTTATATGGGGACGTCAAAACTGAGCAGTATTCAAGTTTTGGTATAATCAGTGTTTTTAGCAGGGGAATCATTACTGTCCTGTCCCTTCTCTTGAACGTTCTTAGTACCTGTCCGGCGACTCTTTTTGCTTTATTTATCGCTATCTGATTTTGTGTTTCGAATTTCGCATCATCTGTCATTATTATCCCGAGATCAATCGCTTTCATGCTTCTCTGAATTTCCTGTCTGTCTGGAGCATAATATGCAGTCTGTTTAAGTATATATAAGTATGTATATATATTAGGGTGTCACTTAAATGCAAAGTTTGAAATTTTCATGCTGACACCCCGCGAATCTATTCCATTGGTAAAAAAAACATGGTGACTGAAAAATCTTTTTATTTGAATAACTATAAAAGGTCGCCCCCGCCTTCCAAAGTTTAATGCTTGCGCGGCGTCTCCATAATCGTTCATTAGATATCTATATATCTCTATATATGTGTGTGTGTATCTGTGTGTGTGTGAATATCTGAGAAATAAAGTGAACAATACTTAACGATTCACCGTTTCTCATTTCAGCTACGTGATTTCTGGTGATGGAAACCCGAAGTGTATATACCTATTAGGGGCAGTGGTTGATGAGGTGAAAGGATGCAAGCTTCCTTCCTACAGGCAAGCATTCGGTTACTTCCTTTACCTTCACCATGAAAAGAAAATGACAATACGTGACGCGTTGAGGAAGTCACTTCGAGCAGTGATGTCCTTCTGGGAGAAAGCTCACATTCCAACCAGACTCGAGACACACTGCGTCAGCAAACTGGATAAAGTCTTCGAGGAGTGGAAAGGACTCAAAAAACACGCCTCAAGGACGAGCGATTCACACAAGACGAAAGAAAAAGAATTCATTGAACGCCTCGATCGTCTCTTTGACATCGCCCACGCTGATTGTGAGAAATTGGTCAAGTACCCAGAGGATTGGGAATTCCTTCAGCAGCAGCGCCAGAAAGGACGTCCAGGTTCAATGGCAGGTTTGGACATGACCCATCAGCGCCAAGTCAAAGATTGTACTCGATGTCGGGAGGAAGAGGAGAAACGAAGAAAGCGATCAGCAGCTGAAATGGAGGCAGTATCCAACGAAGCGGTTTTGGAGTCCTCATCCTCCAGCTCAGATGATAGCGAAGAAAAAGGAGCATGTGGTGGTTCGTTAGCGTCTAAACAAAGAGCAACGAAGAACATCATGACATCGGAATTGGCGGCAGCGCTTGATCGCACGCAACTCTCGTCAAGAAAGGCCACATATCTGCTGTTTGAGGCAGCTTCCAGCTTAGGGCATGATGCTAGTGACTACAACATCAATCGTGGATCCATTCATCGTCAGCATGAAAAATTCCGTACCCTTAAGGCTCGGCAACTGAAGAGCGAGTTCCAAGGCAATAGTCCGTTGACTGTTCACTGGGATGGAAAACTCATGCAAGATCTGACATCACGAGAATATGTTGACCGCTTACCTATTCTTATCTGGCTCCGGGACAGAGCAGCTCCTCGGGGTGCCAAACTTCTGTCAGGAACCGCGCTGGCACAAACAAATGCCATCATAGATTGCCTGAATGAATGGGGAGTGACCGATCATGTCAAATCTATGTGTTTCGACACAACCGCGACAAACACAGGCCACCGTGGAGGAACTTGTGTTCTTCTGGAAGAAAAAGTTGGATGTGACCTGTTACACTGCGCGTGCAGACACCATGTACTGGAGTTGGTGCTACAGACGGCATTCGCAGCATCGCTAGATTCAGTATCTACCGGTCCAGAAATTCTGCTTTTCAAGCGCTTCCATGATTATTGGACCCGCATTGACCAGCAACAGTTCCAAACTGCGGACACAGATGCGTTCACCAAAGCAGCTATTTTTAAGCATAGAACGGAGCTCATTGAGTTTGCAAAATCACAAGCACTTCAAGTTCGTGATGACTATCAGGAATTCCTCGATCTTTCCGTCATCTTTCTTGGAGGAGTTCCATACAAGGGACTAAACTTCCGCGCCCCTGGTGCTATGCACCGGGCGAGATGGATGGCTAAGGGGCTCTTCCGAAGACAGTTTAAACTGACGAACACTGAGGAACGCGGAATTCGAGATATCTGCCTCTTTTCTGTTCTAGTTTACATGAAAGCGTGGGCAACAGCTCATCTGTCCATCGAAGCTCCGCTGAATGATTGGGAATTGATGAGGACGCTCCTTTGATACCCGCACAAGAAGATCTCTGATGGTACCACCAAGAAGCTGTCTGCACACCTGTGGTACCATTCGGAGGAGGCAGTGGGTCTGGCATTCTTTGATGAGAGGATATCGATGGAAGTGAAGTGCAGCATGGTTGCAGCGTTAGATCAAGAAGCCCCTCACATGCCGCCAAAACGACCTTTGGTTCTTGATACTATGTTCCTCAGTGACAGCAAAGGACTGGAGCAACTGATCACAAAGAACACCCGAGGATTCTTCTCAAAACTTCAGTTGCCAGATTGCTTTCTGCTCCACCATCCCAGTTCATGGACGTCAAACTCTGAATACGTGCAAGCTCGGGATGTGGTCTCCAAACTTGCAGTGGTGAACGACAGAGAAGAACGGGCCGTGGCTCTGGTGAAGGAGCTGAATGGAAAGTTGACAGTGAAAGAAGAACAGCTCCAGTTCCTCGTTCAAGTTGTCACTGACCACAGAAAGCAACACCAGCTCCGAACAAATCAGCATTAGTGAGGACGCGAAAGAACTAATCACTGATCAGCGTATGAGCACCAATTATTCTGCTACTGTATATGTATTTTATTTCTCAGTTTTGCTTTTGTTGCTTCTCCATTTTGTACCATTATTCGCCAAATTATGTCTTCTATTTTGATTATATAATAAACTGTTTGTATTCTTTGCGTTTTTAAGTGTCTTACTTTCGTTATTTCACCAAATTGCCTTGTTTTTTATTATCTGGTTCGGCCCAAGCTGTGAACACTGAACAGCTTGTTGACGTCAACAAATGGGTCTTGTTTTCAGTGACGAGGGCGACCTTTAAATGATGACCAATCAGGACCAAATTTCTCTTCCGTATGTTTTACACCAAATGTAACAATTGTAGGGGGTGTCATAGGAAAATATCCATCATTTAATTTTCCCCCTATTACCTAGTGACACCCTAATATATATATATATATATATATATATATATATATATATATATATATATATATATATATATAAGTATATATATAAGTATATATATAAGTATATATATATATATAATGAACAGGAACACCAGAGAAAAAACATCCTTCAAGGTATGATCAGTACCAACGTTTCGGAATGCACTAATTCCATCTTCAGGGCTAAAATAATAAAAGACCAATTCACATACAGATACAAAGTACAAATTGCAAATGCAAGTTAATTAATAACAATTTAAAATAACAAAGTTAAAATTAAAAATAGGTAGCTAAGAAAAATGTAAAATCATTAAAACTAAAAGGTAAATCGATAAAATAAATAAATAAGTACCTTAACTAAAACATAGCAGATCCACCGATGATTCATCATAATTGAGGTCTGGTTTTAATTTATAAATAAACAAAAATTCCATAATTTTCAGCTTAAGGCCAGAGCTTCCGGCAACAAGTACGGCGAAACTAAACTGTGAAATTCGGTGGTTATTGTTGTGTGCATGGTTACGAATGAGAGAATTAGGTGGTTTGCCAACAGGTAAATTTGTACGAACCGATTTACCGAGATGTTCGTAAATATGGGATTTTAGGTGTCTTTTAGTTTACCTATATATGACCCCATACAGTGTCACACTTGTATTACTAAACTATGGATGACTTAAGAAGTGTAGGAATAACATCTTTGTATTTAAATAAGTGATAAATCGATTTAGACGGGGTGAATATAATTTTTATACATAGTTGCTGGTAAAATTCCATAAGCAATTTTAAAAGTTTGTTTCTAATATTAAAACTTGAAGTTCCCATATAAGATAAAGTGAAATACACGATATCTTTGTGAACTGTAATTATATCTCTAGTTGTGGGGTTTATTAGTCTATTTAGGGTTCTTCCTATTGTAGTCTCCATCAATCTAAAAGGGAAATTATTCTTTGTAGGGAGTTGTCGGATGACAGGGATAAAGGAAAAAAGTTCGTAGTAAGACTAGTGAATATTGGCTTTCGGCAAACGAAAGTTTCAAAAGAGGAATTAGTTTTTGTTATCTTAATGTTCAAAAAGGACAAAGAATTATTAGATTCAGTTTCCGAAGTAAATTCAATATTAGGGTGCTTGGAATTAACATAATTACGAAACAAGAAGAATGTCATCAATATATCTTCTATAAACAACCGGTTTGAAATTGGAAGGACACTCGTTCAGTCATTTGACTTCATGATGGCAAAGAAACGCGTTAGCTAAGGTGGGACCAAGGGGCAGACCAATTAAAACCCTGCACCGTATCAGTATTACTAAAAAGATTGTCAATACATATATCAATAGTTTCTGCAACAGGTACAGTGCTTACAAGAAGTCTCGCGCCTCTGTATAGATATATATAGAGTATGCAGGGGATAACGTGTTTCAGTCCCAGCTATAGTAGTTGTCTTACAATTAACAGTCCCAAGTGCAAGTTACGTTAACACCTCCACATAAACTACCCTGGACTAAAATAACATACGTGAAGCCCTTACCCACAAACCATTTAAAAGGTGTGATTTAAAAGCTCTCTGTCTCTCTGTGTGTGTCTCTGTGTGTCTCTCTGTCTCTGTCTCTCTGTGTGTCTCTGTGTGTCTCTCTGTGTGTCTCTCTGTCTCTGTGTGTGTCTCTGTGTGTCTCTCTGTGTGTGATAGAGAAGGGTGGGAAGGGATCGATAGAGAAGGGTGGGAAGGGGCCTGCTGATGGCCCAAAGAAACCGAAGGATGTAGCTACATGTCGGGGTGGGTCGGGTGGTGTAACTGCGTGTATGGGTGGCGACGGGTTTCGAAAGGTCTCGGGCAAGAAGGCTGCGAAGCCGAAGCCTGAGACCCCAGTTGTCCCTGTCAAGACCTCTAACCGCTTTAGTCTCCTGTGCTCGAAGGAGGAAGACACCGTTTTGATTGGGGACTCGCAGATCATGGGCCAGGAGAAGTACTTTGCTTCAGCAAACCGGGATGGGAGGAAGGTAAGGTGCTTACCTGGGCGGGGAACGGCGCACTTAAGGAAGGAGGTAGAGAAGGTGCGCGTGACTAGTCGGAGGACTGCGATCGTTGTCCACGCTGGTGGCAATGACCTGTTCCTCAAAGGCGGTGGGGTAGGTCTTACTGAAGAGATCATCACCGAGATCATGTCTCTTGCGGATGATCTAAAACTGAAGAAAGACAGGGGAATGTTAATGGGTATTTTACCGCGAATGAATGTCAGTGACCACGCGCTCAGTAAGGTCATTGGCATCAACGAGAGGGTACAAGACTTGTGCGTTCCGCTGGGCGTGAAGTTTATTGACCCCTTCGATGCATTTTCGGGTAGGTGGGACCTTTACCAGAGGGATGGTGTCCACCTCAATAACAAGGGTAAAGGTGTGCTAGGCGCGCTGCTCGACCGGCACCTATACAGAATGGTGAGGTCGAGTCCGGGGAGAGATGATGGGCCCCCACCGGGGAGAGATGAGGATGAGCCGGTGGCGGACATACCTTCGACTGAAGGGTGCGTCGAAGTACAGGTGGGTGACCCTCCTCCTACGGTGGAGGGGGCTCAGTCTCCTGCGGAAGTTGCCCCCTCGTTAGTGAGGGGCTCTTCAACTCCAGACAGCCCTGGCTGTTCGGGAAACGGGTCGTGCTAGGGGGCGGTCAGAATAGGGAAGGCTCCCTTCGTGCAATGCTTTTTAATGCTAGGTCAATTAGGAACAAGTTTCGCGAGCTACGGGCGCTCTTAGCATCAGAATACCAGGATATCGTTGCTATCACCGAGTCCTGGATTCATACTGATCGTAGGGACTACGTTGGGGAGTTCGAAATTCCCGGGTATAGAATGTTTCGCAAAGACCGCACCCGTGGGGAGGGGGGTGGGGTACTAATATACGTGAGGGACACGTTGAGTCCGGTTGACTGCCAGTTCCGGTCGGAACGGGAGCTGCTTGGCGTCGATCTGAACGTGGGAGGGACGAACTATAGGTTAATCTTGGTGTACAGACCTCCGCATCTCCTCCTCGAGGAGGATACAGCCCTGTACACCGAACTCAGTAGCCTGCTAGGGGATAGGGTGTGTGTAGTTTTAGGAGACTTCAACTGTCGCGGCATAAAGTGGGAAAACAGGACTGCCGATGCTGAAGGGAGGAGGCTAGTTGACTTTGCTGATGAGAACTTCCTCACTCAGTGGGTCAACGAGCCTACACGAGGCGAAAGCGTTCTGGACTTAGTGTTCACGACCGAAGACAACCTCGTCACTGGCCTCACCGTTGACGAATCGTTGGGCGGGAGTGATCACAGTCTTATTAGGTTCCGTGTGTGCGTCCCTCGGGTGAAGCGTAGTAACTCGAGAGGCAGTAAGCTCGATCTCCGGCGGGCGAACTTTGTTAGCCTCAGGGATAGCGTAGGAGAGATGGGGTTAGAGGTTGGCGGCGATGTTGAGGGAGTGTGGAGTGCATTCCGGGATGAGTTTATGGTGCTGCAGTCTGCTGCCATACCCTCAAAACCGGTCACCCCTGCTTCAACGCAGCCTAAGTGGTTCAATCGTGACATCGCTTCGGCTATCCGAAATAGGAAAGTAGCGTATAGGAGGGCGAAGGCCAATCGTTCCCACGAGAACACTGAAGCGTATGTCCGCCTGTGTAGGGAAGTGAAGGCGAAGGTTAGGCTAGCGAAACGTAACGAAAAACTACGGGTGGCAAGCCTCTGCAAGGGGAACCCTAAGGAGTTCTTCAGTTATGTTAATAGTAGAAAGCCCATTAGAAGCATGATAGGTCCTTTAAAGGACGGAAGCGGCGTTCTGCGGACCTCCGACGCGGACATCGCTAATGTGCTTAATGAGTACTTTGCGGGAGTGTTCACCAGTGAGGATACCCGCGTCATCCCCGAGCCAGCTGTGAGGCACGAAGGGGCTGGCCTGGATAGTGTTAGATGTACCGCGACAGTCGTTGCTCATAGAATATACAAACTGAGCGCGTTTAAGGGTCCTGGGCCAGACCAGTTTCTCCCCAGTGTTTTGCGAGAAGTGCGCGACCAGGTGGCTCCCCACCTGGCTACAGTCTTCAACAAATCGTTGGAGATGGGCCAGGTGCCTGGTGACTGGAGGGAGGCCAACGTGACCCCTATCTTTAAGAAAGGGGATCACGAAAGTCCAGGGAACTATCGTCCTATTAGTCTCACTTCAGTTGTAGGTAAATTATTAGAAAGGATAATAGCTGATAGAATCGTTGACCATTTGGATTCCTACAAGCTGCTTGGGGACTCCCAACATGGGTTTAGACGGCATAGGTCGTGTCTCACCAACTTGCTCGAGTTTTTCCACGTCATGTTGAGTGAGTACGATAAGAGTAGGGCGATTGATATACTTTATCTCGACTTTCAGAAAGCCTTTGATAAGGTACCTCACCGCCGGCTAATGGCGAAAGTGCGCGCGCTGGGTATCGGTGGGGAAATAGGTAGGTGGATTGAAAACTGGCTAAGGAATAGGCGGCAGAGGGTGGTAATTAAAGGGGCTAGTTCGGGTTGGGCCTCGGTCACTAGTGGGGTGGTCACGGTCACTAGTGACGGTGGCATCGTCAGTCGGATCGCCAAATTCGCTGATGACACCAAGCTTGGGGCCAATGTTGGGACGCCCGAAGCGATCGAGGAACTGCGTGCGGACCTAGGTAGGATAGGAGAGTGGTCCGAAAAATGGCAAATGCCGTTTAACTTGGGTAAATGCAAAGTGATGCACATTGGCTACGCCAATCCCAAGTCGGACTACTCGAGGGCAGTAATATCGAGGTGACTGATTTAGAAAAGGACTTGGGTGTGCTAATTAGCAGCGACCTTAAGTTTACGAAACAGTGTGTAGAGGTGGAAAAGAAAGCCCAGAAACTATTGGGTTATATCAGGAGGCAATTTCAGTTTCGGAACAAGGAGATTGTGCTCTCACTGTACAATTCCCTTGTTCGGCCGTACCTGGAGTATGCTGTGCAGTTCTGGTCGCCCACCCTCAGGAAATATTGAGAGGCTGGAGCGAGTGCAGGCGAGGGCCACAAAGTTAATCCCTTCCGTTAGGCATATGGGCTACAATCGACGGTTACGCGCCCTGAACTTGTTTTCACTTGAAACTCGGAGGCTGCGCGGTCAACTGATCGAGGTTTTCAAGCTCTTACGAGGGTTCAACGATGTCGATTTTAGAAGTATGTTTAGTTTAAATGATAACCCAACTCGCAACAATGGTTGGAAGTTGGATTTGAAACGGTTTAGGACTAGTGTGTGTGGGAATTATGTTACGTATAAGATCTGTGACACATGGAACAGGTTACCTTCGGAAGTTGTGAACAGTTCCTCTGTGGATCAGTTCAAGAAAAGGGTAGACGAAATCTTGCACACTATTTGAGTGTGTAAAGACATTTAGGACCTCAGTCTGCGGAAATTTCTTTTCCTATAAAATAGTTAATATCTGGAACCAACTTCCCTCAGAGGTTGTTTCCAGTCAAAGTGTAAATCTGTTTAAAAATAGGCTAGATAAAGTACTGAACACACTCATAGTTTAAGATTAAAACCTCAGAAAACTCTGCAGGAGTTCGCTTGCTCGGTCTCTGTGAGCAAGCTAAATATAGAGCTATTTATATGTTCTCCACTTTCCTGTAAAATTTCCTTGGCTACTTTTCCAGGGTCAAGGTATTTTTTTCAACCTTTTTCCGTACCTGCCTCTGGCAGGGAGGGAGCGGAGGGTGGGGAGAGAGCCTTCTACTTTTCTATCCAGTTTTCTACTACTGCTAGCATAGTTTGAAAGACAAAATTTTCCCTGGCACCCGTTGCCATTGGTACCTCCTCGGTATGGGCCGCAAGGCCTTTTGAGGTACTTCTTTTCCTTGTAACTCCTTGTAACTCTCTCTCTCTCTCTCTCTCTCTGACTTCCCTGAAGGTAGTATCAGCGATATCACATCCCTTAGTTTAGTTTAAATGATAACTCAACTCGCAACAATGGTTGGAAGTTGGATTTGAAACGGTTTAGGACTAGTGTGTGTGGGAATTACTTTACGTATAAGATCTGTGACACATGGAACAGGTTACCTTCGGAAGTTGTGAACAGTTCCTCTGTGGATCAGTTCAAGAAAAGGGTAGACGAAATCTTGCACACTATTTGAGTGTGTAAAGACATTTAGGACCTCAGTCTGCGGAAATTTCTTTTCCTATAAAATAGTTAATATCTGGAACCAACTTCCCTCAGAGGTTGTTTCCAGTCAAAGTGTAAATCTGTTTAAAAATAAGCTAGACAAAGTACTGAACACACTCATAGTTTAAGATTAAAACCTCAGAAAACTCTGTAGGAGTTCGCTTGCTCGGTGTCTCTGTGAGCAAGCTAAATATAGAGCTATTTATATATTCTCCACTTTCCTGTAAAATTTCCTTGGCTACTTTTCCAGGGTCAAGGTATTTTCTTCAACCTTTTTCCGTACCTGCCTCTGGCAGGGAGGGAGCGGAGGGTGGGGAGAGAGCCTTCTACTTTTCTATCCAGTTTTCTACTACTGCTAGGATAGTTGAAAGAAAAATAAACTTTTACAAAATTTTCCCTGGCACCCGTTGCCATTGGTACCTCCTCGGTATGGGCCGCAAGGCCTTTTGAGGTACTTCTTTTCCTTGTAACTCCTTGTAACTCTCTCTCTCTCTCTCTCTCTTCTCTCTCTCTTCTCTCTCTCTCCTCTTCTCTCTCTCTCTCTCTCTCTCTCTCTCTTCTCTCTCTCTCTTCTCTCTCTCTCTCTTCTCTCTCTCTCTCTCTCTCTCTCTTCTCTCTCTCTCCTCTTCTCTCTCTCTTCTCTCTCTCTTCTCTCTCTCTCTCTCTTCTCTCTCTCTCTCTCTTCTCTCTCTCTCTTCTCTCTCTCTCTCTTCCAGTCAAAGTGTAAATCTCTTTAAAAATAGGCTAGACAAAGTACTGAACACACTCATAGTTTAAGATTAAAACCTCAGAAAACTCTGCAGGAGTTCGCTTGCTCGGTCTCTGTGAGCAAGCTAAATATAGAGCTATTTATATATTCTCCACTTTCCTGTAAAATTTCCTTGGCTACTTTTCCAGGGTCAAGGTATTTTCTTCAACCTTTTTCCGTACCTGCCTCTGGCAGGGAGGGAGCGGAGGGTGGGGAGAGAGCCTTCTACTTTTGTATCCAGTTTTCTACTACTGCTAGCATAGTTGAAAGACAAAATTTTCCCTGGCACCCGTTGCCATTGGTACCTCCTCGGTATGGGCCGCAAGGCCTTTTGAGGTACTTCTTTTCCTTGTAACTCCTTGTAACTCTCTCTTCTCTCTCTCTTCTCTCTCTCTCTCTCTTCTTTGATAAGGTACCTCACCGCCGGCTAATGGCGAAAGTGCGCGCGCTGGGTATCGGTGGGGAAATAGGTAGGTGGATTGAAAACTGGCTGAGGAATAGGCGGCAGAGGGTTGTAATTAAAGGGGCTAGTTCGGGTTGGGCCACGGTCACTAGTGGGGTTCCTCAGGGTTCCGTTTTGGGGCCACTGTTGTTTATCATTTACATAAATGATATCGACGGTGGCATCGTCAGTCGGATCGCGAAATTCGCTGATGATACCAAGCTTGGGGCCAATGTTGGGACGCCCGAAGCGATCGAGGAACTGCGTGCGGACTGCGGACCTAGGTAGGATAGGAGAGTGGTCCGAAAAATGGCAAATGCCGTTTAACTTGGGTAAATGCAAAGTGATGCACATTGGCTACGCCAATCCCAAGTCGGACTACTCGATGTTGGGTAGTAATATCGAGGTGACTGATTTAGAAAAGGACTTGGGTGTGCTAATTAGCAGCGACCTTAAGTTTACGAAACAGTGTGTAGAGGTGGAAAAGAAAGCCCAGAAACTATTGGGTTATATCAGGAGGCAATTTCAGTTTCGGAACAAGGAGATTGTGCTCTCACTGTACAATTCCCTTGTTCGGCCGCACCTGGAGTATGCTGTGCAGTTCTGGTCGCCCACCCTCAGGAAAGATATTGTGAGGCTGGAGCGAGTGCAGGCGAGGGCCACAAAGTTAATCCCTTCCGTTAGGCATATGGGCTACAATCGACGGTTACGCGCCCTGAACTTGTTTTCGCTTGAAACTCGGAGGCTGCGCGGTCAACTGATCGAGGTTTTCAAGTTCTTACGCGGGTTCAACGATGTCGATTTTACAAGTATGTTTAGTTTAAATGATAACCCAACTCGCAACAATGGTTGGAAGTTGGATTTGAAACGGTTTAGGACTAGTGTGTGTGGGAATTACTTTACGTATAAGATCTGTGACACATGGAACAGGTTACCTTCGGAAGTTGTGAACAGTTCCTCTGTGGATCAGTTCAAGAAAAGGGTAGACGAAATTTTGCACACTATTTGAGTGTGTAAAGACATTTAGGACCTCAGTCTGCGGAAATTTCTTTTCCTATAAAATAGTTAATATCTGGAACCAACTTCCCTCAGAGGTTGTTTCCAGTCAAAGTGTAAATCTGTTTAAAAATAAGCTAGACAAATTACTGAACACACTCATAGTTTAAGATTAAAACCTCAGAAAACTGCAGGAGTTCGCTTGCTCGGTGTCTCTGTGAGCAAGCTAAATATAGAGCTATTTATATATTCTCCACTTTCCTGTAAAATTTCCTTGGCTACTTTTCCAGGGTCAAGGTATTTTCTCCAACCTTTTTCCGTACCTGCCTCTGGCAGGGAGGGAGCGGAGGGTGGGGAGAGAGCCTTCTACTTTTCTATCCAGTTTTCTACTACTGCTAGGATAGTTGAAAGAAAAATAAACTTTTACAAAATTTTCCCTGGCACTCGTTGCCATTGGTACCTCCTCGGTATGGGCCGCAAGGCCTTTTGAGGTACTTCTTTTCCTTGTAACTCCTTGTAACTTAGTGTATGTTTGTTTTGTAAACTTAGAGACAACCACGAAAAGGAAGTTAAAGAGCTAAAGGAATTAGTAAAAAAGCTTAGAGACAACCACGAAAAGGAAGTTAAAGAGCTAAAGGAATTAGTAAAAAAGCTTGAAGCTAGGGTCGTCGCACTGGAAATCCAACCCAGTGGACAAGATCAAACTAAAAACACACCAGCAGATTTAAACTGTAAGATTAAGCATCTAGAACAAAGCGTGGCACGCTTGGAAAACACTGTGACTATTCCGGAAAATAGAACGGTGGAACAAGAATTCAAATTGGTCAAAAATAAAAGACCCTCCAAACCAAAACCAAAACATAAGGATTTGGAACCTATTACCATCAAAAATAAGTTTCACTTACTTGCTGATGAGGAGGATGAATCCTTTTTAATTGGGGATTCTTTGCTAAGGAATCAAGGGGACTTTTTCGGAGCAAGACGGGTGACCAAGAGAAAACTCCGATATTTTCCGGGTGCCACAAGCCAGATAATTAATAGGGAATTAGGCAAAATTAATATCAAGAATAGGAGTTGCCCTATCATTGTCCATGTTGGTGGCAATGAAGTTTTTCTGGGAGGAACAGGAGGGCAGACAGAGCCCATTATAAAAGAATTTAAGAACCTAACTGACAAGGTTAGGGATAGGACAGACATGGGTATGGTCGTAGGAATTCTCCCTCGAATGCGTGCTAGTGATTATACTCTAAGTAAAGCCATTAGCATAAATAAAAGAGTTAAACGCATGTGTGAGAAAAAAGGCCTAAAGTTTGTCGATTTTTGGCCTACATTCTACGGAAATGGGGAATACTTTGGTTCGGACGGGATACATTTTAACCAGAAGGGGAAAAAGAAGTATGGTGATTTACTGAACATTAATTTGTATAATCTTTTTAAACTAGGACCCCCCAAACCAGTAATTGATCCTGCTTCCCAAACAGTTAAACCTACTCCCCCAGCAGGTAGTCACCCTCCCCCAGCAGGTAGTCACCCTCCCCCAGCAGGTAGTCACCCTCCCCCAGCAGCTAGTCACCCTCCCCCAGCATGTATTAACCCTCCCCCAGCAGCTAGTCACCCTCCCCCAGCAGCTAGTCACCCTCCCCCAGTAGTTAGTCCCACTCCAACAGCAGGTAGTGACTCTCCTTCCACGTTGGAGGGGACTCAGGCTCCTGCGGAGTTTGTCCCCTCGTTAGTGAGGGGCTCTTCAACTCCCGACAGCCCTGGCTGTTCGGGAAACGGGTCGTGCTAGGGGGCGGTCAGAACAGGGGAGGCTCGCTCCGTGCAATGCTTTTTAATGCTAGGTCGATCAGGAACAAGTTTGGCGAGCTACGGGCGCTCTTAGCATCAGAATACCAGGATATCGTTGCTATCACCGAGTCCTGGATTCATACTGATCGTAGGGACTACGTTGGGGAGTTCGAAATTCCCGGGTATAGAATGTTTCGCAAAGACCGCACCCGTGGGGAGGGGGGTGGGGTACTAATATACGTGAGGGACACGTTGAGTCCGGTTGACTGCCAGTTCCGGTCGGAACGGGAGCTGCTTGGCGTCGATCTGAACGTGGGAGGGACGAACTATAGGTTAATCTTGGTGTACAGACCTCCGCATCTCCTCCTCGAGGAGGATACAGCCCTGTACACCGAACTCAGTAGCCTGCTAGGGGATAGGGTGTGTGTAGTTTTAGGAGAATTCAACTGTCGCGGCATAAAGTGGGAAAACAGGACTGCCGATGCTGAAGGGAGGAGGCTAGTTGACTTTGCTGATGAGAACTTCCTCACTCAGTGGGTCAACGAGCCTACACGAGGCGAAAGCGTTCTAGACTTAGTATTCACGACCGAAGACAACCTCGTCACTGGCCTCACCATTGACGAATCATTGGGCGGGAGTGATCACGGTCTTATTAGGTTCCGTGTGTGCGTCCCTCGGGTGAAGCGTAGTAACTCGAGAGGCAGTAAGCTCGATCTCCGGCGGGCGAACTTTGTTAGCCTCAGGGATAGCGTAGGAGAGATGGGGTTAGAGGTTGGCGGCGATGTTGAGGGAGTGTGGAGTGCATTCCGGGACGAGTTTATGGTGCTGCAGTCTGCTGCCATACCCTCAAAACCGGTCACCCCTGCTTCAACGCAGCCTAAGTGGTTCAATTGTGACATCGCTTCGGCTATCCGAAATAGGAAAGTAGCGTATAGGAGGGCGAAGGCCAATCGTTCCCACGAGAACACTGAAGCGTATGTCCGACTGTGTAGGGAAGTGAAGGCGAAGGTTAGGCTAGCGAAACGTAACGAAGAACTACGGGTGGCAAGCCTCTGCAAGGGGAACCCTAAGGAATTCTTCAGTTATGTTAATAGTAGAAAGCCCATTAGAAGCATGATAGGTCCGTTAAAGGATGGAAGCGGCGTTCTGCGGACCTCCGACGCGGACATCGCTAATGTGCTTAATGAGTACTTTGCGGAAGTGTTCACCAGGGAGGATACCCGCGTCATCCCCGAGCCAGGCGTGAGGCACGAAGGTGCTGGCCTGGATAGTGTTAGATGTACCGCGACAGTCGTTGCCGATAGAATAGACAAACTGAGCGCGTTTAAGGCTCCTGGGCCAGACCAGTTTCTCCCCAGAGTGTTGCGAGAAGTGCGCGACCAGGTGGCTCCCCACCTGGCTACAGTCTTCAACAAATCGTTGGAGATGGGCCAGGTGCCTGGTGACTGGAGGGAAGCCAACGTGACCCCTATCTTTAAGAAAGGGGATCACGAAAGTCCAGGGAACTATCGTCCCATTAATCTCACTTCAGTTGTAGGTAAATTATTAGAAGGGATAATAGCTGATAGGATCGTTGACCATTTGGATTCCTACAAGCTGCTTGGGGACTCCCAGCATGGGTTTAGACGGCATAGGTCATGTCTCACCATCTTGCTCGAATTTTTCCAAGTCATGTTGAGTGAGTACGATAAGAGTAGGGCGATTGATATACTTTATCTCGACTTTCAGAAAGCCTTTGATAAGGTACCTCAGCGCCGGCTAATGGCGAAAGTGCGCGCGCTGGGTATCGGTGGGGAAATAGGTAGGTGGATTGAAAACTGGCTGAGGAATAGGCGGCAGAGGGTGGTAATTAAAGGGGCTAGTTCGGGTTGGGCCTCGGTCACTAGTGGGGTTCCTCAGGGTTCCGTTTTGGGGCCGCTGTTGTTTATCATTTACATAAATGATATCGACGGTGGCATCGTCAGTCGGATCGCCAAATTCGCTGACGACACCAAGCTTGGGGCCAATGTTGGGACGCCCGAAGCGATCCAGGAACTGCGTGCGGACCTAGGTAGGATAGGAGAGTGGTCCGAAAAATGGCAAATGCCGTTTAACTTGGGTAAATGCAAAGTGATGCACATTGGCTACGCCAATCCCAAGTCGGACTACTCGATGTTCGGTAGTAATATCGAGGTGACTGATTTAGAAAAGGACTTGGGTGTGCTAATTAGCAGCGAACTTAAGTCTACGAAACAGTGTGTAGAGGTGGAAAAGAAAGCCCAGAAACTATTGGGTTATATCAGGAGGCAATTTCAGTTTCGGAACAAGGAGATTGTGCTCTCACTGTAAAATTCCCTTGTTCGGCCGCACCTGGAGTATGCTGTGCAGTTCTGGTCGCCCACCCTGAGGAAAGATATTGAGAGGCTGGAGCGAGTGCAGGCGAGAGCCACAAAGTTAATCCCTTCCGTTAGGCATATGGGCTACAATCGACGGTTACGCGCCCTGAACTTGTTTTCGCTTGAAGCTCGGAGGCTGCGCGGTCAACTGATCGAGGTTTTCAAGCTCTTACGCGGGTTCAACGATGTCGATTTTAGAAGTATGTTTAGTTTAAATGATAACCCAACTCGCAACAATGGTTGGAAGTTGGATTTGAAACGGTTTAGGACTAGTGTGTGTGGGAATTACTTTACGTATAAGATCTGTGACACATGGAACAGGTTACCTTCGGAAGTTGTGAACAGTTCCTCTGTGGATCAGTTCAAGAAAAGGTAGACGAAATCTTGCACACTATTTGAGTGTGTAAAGACATTTAGGACCTCAGTCTGCGGAAATTTCTTTTCCTATAAAATAGTTAATATCTGGAACCAACTTCCCTCAGAGGTTGTTTCCAGTCAAAGTGTAAATCTGTTTAAAAATAGGCTAGACAAAGTACTGAATACTCTCATAGTTTAAGACTAAAACATAAAAAACTCTGCAGGAGATCGCTTGCACGGTGTCTCTGTGAGCAAGCTAAATATAGAGCTATTTATATATTCTCCACTTTCCTGTAAAATTTCCTTGGCTACTTTTCCAGGGTCAAGGTATTTTCTTCAACCTTTTTCCGTACCTGCCTCTGGCAGGGAGGGAGCGGAGGGTGGGGAGAGAGCCTTCTACTTTTCTATCCAGTTTTCTACTACTGCTAGGATAGTTGAAAGAAAAATAAACTTTTACAAAATTTTCCCTGGCACCCGTTGCCATTGGTACCTCCTCGGTATGGGCCGCAAGGCCTTTTGAGGTACTTCTTTTCCTTGTAACTCCTTGTAACTCTCTCTCTCTCTCTCTCTGATCACACCGCATGGCAATGTATCCATATAACGTTAATAATAACCGAAACTCGAGAAAATATACTCTCTGCCTTCCGCTCTACTCCAAATCCTTTTCTCTTAGTGACCTCTTAATACAAACTAATCTATCATATTTTGCGACTTTTTAACTCTGGTAGGATTCAATTCCATTCCTATAGTGTAAGAGATACTTAAATTCATGTGTGTATTATGCCATATGATGTGCGTAATAAATAATCATTTTTAAATAGTTGGAGCGTTCAAGGTCATCTGTAATAATCTATAGACTACCCCTCAAGCCCACTCTCAACACTTAGATTCCCCTAAGACACAGGCGTCTTCAAGTAACATGAATGCGTAGAGATCTAAGGTGTTAGATTCCATATTATATAATTTATGTGCTAGGTTTAAGAACGCTGGCATTGAAGGATGGAAGGAAGGGACAGTAAAAGCGATAATAGGTTTAATGAAGGAAGTGGAATGAGGATGGAGGTAAGCGTTGCTATGTCGAAGGAAACGAGGTTGGGTGGGGAATTACGAAGGGAGGAGGAAATGCTAAACACAAACTCAAATATTTATTTTAATGCCCTAGACCTAGAAAGACAAAGAGCAAAATACCTTAAACTAACAATGAATTGACAGAAACAGAAGAGTCTGGTCTTAGACGCACTGATAGGTTTAACGTATGTGGCTAGAGGCCGCCACTCAGAATTACCACTACTACCTAAGTCATAATAAGGTTATTTACTATGACAGAGTAGTCATGAGTAGTTATGGAAATAAAATATGATTATACTGTTGATGGCTGACTATATTCAGTTGGGATATAAACTATTGCTGACAATCTTTGGATCCTTGGCTTTTAAGACGAATTTTTTATGCATATGTTCAACAAAATAGGAAATTGGCTGATTATTATTACCATTCGAAGGGTTGGTACCCTTCACAACCGAAATCAATTTCAGAAGGGGTGCATGGTATCCTCATTTCCTTTATCGTCCCAGCACGCTTCACATAAGCCATTTACACAAAGATGGAAAGGCCGTCTGTGCACCACGAGACGACCCAGGCAATGCGGGAGCAATGGTGACATTGCATGAATATGGTGTGCCAATAAGAGAAATATCAAGACGACTAGACGTTCATCGAAGCACTGTGGAACGGTGGATTCATCGGTATGAAGCAGAAAACTCAATCGCTACTTTGCCGAGGTCTGGTCCTCCGCGTTCAACATCTCAAGAGGAAGATGCTGCGATTGTTAATCATGCCAGAGAGCATCCGTTTGTTCCAGCGACGCATATTTACAGACACCTGAACCTTCGTTGTAGCGCAAATACAGTGAACAACAGACTTCACGAGGCAGGGTATTTTTCTCGCCGTCCAGCTATAAAACCTGCATTGACGATTGAGCATAAAGAGGCGCGGATGGGATTTGCCTTGCAATACTTGCCGCAGGAGGAAGAATTCTGGAGAAAAGTTGTGTACTGTGACGAAAAAACATTTTCAACAGATAGTCATGGTTCCCTGCATTGTTGGAGGCAGCGCGGAAAACGCTATGAAGAAGGAAATGTTTTCCCGAGCAAACGTAGTGGTCACATCAATCTCGGTGTGTGGGGCTGGATGTCTGGCTATGGTGTCGGAGAATTGACTCAAGTAGATGGACGCTTTACTGGACAGCAATATTGCCAGATACTGGAAGAGGTGCTGCTACCCAGTGTTCGTGCGTATCTGGTTCCAGCACCGGAACCATTTTACTTAATGGAAGATAACAGTCCCATTCATAGGAGTAACGTTGTGAGAGCGTGGTACGAAGATCACCCAGAGATTATTAATCTAATTCTGCCACCACGTTCTCCTGATTTGAATCCGATTGAAAACCTTTGGGCAATAATGATTAACGAATGGGAGCAACGCAATGAAAGAACATTTGAAGCACTTTTAGCTCACACGAGGAATAGTTGGGAGAGCTTACGCCGAACACCAAACATTCCCTACAATCTGGCCTCTTCTATGCCGCAACGATTGCAAGAAATTATTGATGCTGGAGGAAGCTATACGAAATACTGATGTTAAAGCCATGACGTAAATGTGTATCGAATATATATTTATGTTAATATAGAATTTTATTATATTTTTATGTTTGACATCTATAAAAGTATATATTGTGACCATGAAAGAACTTTACTTATCCTTAGTTAGAATCTTTTCTTGCAATGTCTACGCTCGTGGAGATGATAATATATGCATTGTTGAAACAAACTATGAGAAGGTAATAGTTTCAGGAAAAAAATAAAAACTGGCAACATCGAGGTCATCACATGTTTATGGGAATTGTCATATGATATGCTACCAATAAACTCTTATATACTACTATATACAGTACTATATTACGTAATAATTACGATGAACAAATCAAATGCAAATTTCTCTGATTCACGGCCCACCAGTCTTGCTTTAGACTAATGACTTTCATAAGATGGAATAGGTTTAACATAGTTCGTTTAATAGGTTACCACTTAAAACAATGGATAAACTATCTATTAGTGAGACGACCGTGACTTCCTCGAAATGCGAGCGCGTGAGAGGTTCACTGAGGAATTTGGTCATTAGATTCTTCACGTAGGATATATATCACAAACAACAATATTGACAACAATTCCCAACAATTACTTAATATCAATAATTGCATTTGAGCAAATAATTTAGACCTGCGTCAAAATAACTTAGGTATCATGCCATGATTTGGGATATTTGCCGAATTAGTCGTTCTCTATAGTCTACAGTATATATTGAGACGGTATAATGTAATGCCCAGCTAATATTATGATGACTAGGATTGCTCCATAACCATCCCAACATCCCGAAAGTTGCTCCATTCTGCTTCTTAATCATTTGTATTTTAAACACTAAAATGTAGCAGAAGTGACGTAATAATGGACGTCATTGATTGTGTTAGAGCAGTTATGTGCACCAATCCGAACACACCTCCGCTGCCATAAGGACTGCCTATTTTATACCTAACAGACTAGCTTGGGACGAGACAGAAGCGTGAGACTTCTTGTAAGCACTGTACATTGGTTTAATGTGGTAATTTCTCTAATGAAAGAAAAACAATCCCGTGCTGTATATAAATTATAAGTTATAGGTGGTGGTATGGGGACCAGGAATTTTGAAAGATTATAACTAAAAATTCCTGGTTCCGATAAGATTAGCCTAAGTGGGCAATTAGGTTTGTGTATTTTAGGGAGTCCATACATAATCCCTGGGCTGGATCCAGAAACAAATAATTTGGATAAAACTGTGTCCGAGATTATATTATTACTTATTAGATTTAAGTTTTCTAAGATACCTATTAATTTTATCTTCCTCTTTTAAGATTAAAGCAAAAATGTCATCAGTTACTTTAGAAAATCTAGTTACATCATTTAAAATATCTAACATTTTATCGACATAAACATTCCTGTCCAAAAGAACAACGCCATTACCTTTGTCTGGTCTTGTAACCACCAATGACTTGTCCGAAGACAGATTTCTTAGACTTTGAAACTCTTCCGCCTCCATGTTAGGTCTATTGCCATAACGGTTAAAAGCATAAAATGAAGCAAAAGCTAAATTATGTAAATTATTAGATAAAAAGTTAAAACCTTTACTATGTGGGTCAAAGAATGAATGTTTAAAAAGGTCCTTAAAAAATAACTCAAAGTTGAGGAAATGGTCGTAAAAATTAAGCTTTTTGGAGTAAGAGAATTTCAGGCCTTTACAAAGGGCAGATTTTTTAATATCAATAAGGACTTTAGAAGAATAATTAAAAATGAGATCATTAGCTGCTAGATTATTAACTGTATTATATCCTAATTTTTGGAGTTTCCTGTTTAGAACAAAATTCATCTTTGCAATGTACCTGATGCAGAAACTATTGATATATGTATTGACAATCTTTTTAGTAATACTGATACGATGCAGGGTTTTAATAGAGGTCAATTCAAAGAACTACTAAAATTTTCCGTGGAAGACCTGATATTTATGTTTAACGGTGAAGATTTTAAACAGACTGAAGGCGTTCAAATGGGTCTGCCCCTTGGTCCCTTAAGTCATCCATAGTTTACCAGTACAAATGTGACCACTGTATGGGGTCATATATAGGTAAAACTAAAAGACATAAAATCTTGTATTTATAAACATCTCGGTAAATCGGTCCGTACAAATTTACCTGTTGGCAAATCACCTATTTTTCTCTTACGTAACCATGCACACAACAATAACCACAGAATTTCACAGTTTAGTTTCGTCGTACTTGTTGCCGGAAGTTCTGACATTAAACTTAAAATTATGGAATCTTTGTTTATTTCTAAATTAAAACCAGACCTCAATTATGATGAATCATCGGTAGATCTGCTATGTTTTAGTTAAGGTACTTATTTATTTATTTTATTTATTTACCTTTTACTTTTAATGCTTTTACATTTTTTCTAAGCTACTTTTTTTAATTTTACCTTTGTTATTTTAAATTGTTATTAATTAACTTGCATTTGTAACTATGTAAATTGTATGTGAATTCATTGTATGTGAATTGGTCTTATATTATTTTAGCCCTGAAGATTGAATTAGTGCATTCCGAAACGTTGGTACTGATTAAACCTTGAAGGATGTTTATTTTTTCTCTGGTGTTCCGGAGTAGTATGGGCACAAAAGGGAAGAGTGCAATTACAATGTTGCAAAACGCCTCCCCTCCCCCTCGTTGCAAGACTCCCCCTTTGTTGCAAGACCACCACCCCTTATTGCAAGACCCGCTTTTGTTGCTACTCTCACCCCCTCACCGCCCAAAGAGGTATCCTAACCTAAGAAGGTAAGCCTTAACCTAAGAAGGAGAGAGAGAGGGAGAGACTATCCTTCGCCTGGATCTGCCAGACGCATAATAAGGCTCTTGGTCTTTGCACTTGGCTTAGAAGGTCCTAATTATCCAGTTGGCTTAGAAGGCTTAATCTCGCTTAGAAGGCGTAAAGGGCTTGTTCAGGTGCACATTATTGTTTTAAATTGCCAGATTGCACTATTTATTTAATTAAAGCATATATTCTTGACAGTTGGATTAAAAGTCTTAAGCAGCCACTCGGTTTAGAAGGCATAACCTGCCATTTAGTATACATAAATTTATTTATTTATTTAATTAATGTCGGTTATATATACAACCAAAAGAATTAAATAAAACACCATTACATCATTCTGTTTATTTAGACGAATTAATGAAAGTAATTTCATGAAATATATAGAAAATAAATACACAATCAAATTAGTTCATTGTATACAGTTTAAACGAGGAATATATGCAATAGAAAATAATAGTAGTATAAGAAGTACACAAGTAGTTGAACGAAGAATATATATACAATCAAGAAATAATAATAATATAAGAAATACACAAGTTGAACGAAGAATATATATACAATCAAAAAATAATAATAATATAAGAAATACACGAGTTGAACGAAGAATATATATGTAGCGGACAACTGAGACGTTTGCAATCATCTTTGCAACTTTCAGCAACATGCCATCAACAATGCGATATAACTCATCAAACCAAACTCAGCAAAGATGACGTCATACCAAGCGAGCAAAAGATGACGTCACAGCGCGGGAACCTCAAGATGATCGTCGCAGCGCTTTCGCTCTTCGAAGGCAACTCAGTGATCCACGCTTTACCATCATGTAAACATCACCGTGCAAGGCCCCATTGGCCTTTTAATATCACTCAATTAACTTTATATGTATAAAGAATCTATCAATCTGTCGCGCGTTATTAATTGTCATATTGTAAGCATCAATTCAAGTGTACACATTACCAGTATTTACAGTGTAAACAATCAACAATTCAGTCGCATTCTTAAATCATTCGAATCAATTTATTTGTATTAAAATAAACGGAAGAAAACTGACTATCAATCAACCTAATTAATAACTTAATTAATAACATTATTTGATCTGCAAAGATCTGGTGACCTCAGCCTAAGCATTTATCATTAACAATCAATCATTATCAATCAATTAACCATTATCATTATTATTATAGTGCTAAAAACATTACGCTATATATATATAATAAAAAAAAAAAATAATAATAATATAAGAAATACACAGTTTTAAACGATGGAATATAATCATCAAAATAATAGTACAGGAGAAATCTATGTACACATTTTTATTAAATAATTAAATATATAGAAAATAAATATACTGCAAAACCCTCAATTATGTTCTACTGTGCTTAACTAAAACACTAAACTCGCATATGATCGAGTCTACAGTTACATCATTGTTGCTCTGCACTATGCAATAAATACGATTTAACATTATTTCAACGCTCAAGTTATAGGGATGCCTGTACTCGATGTAAAGGGCCTTCATTTCGTTCAATACTATTTTTGTGGCCACTTTACATTCCGTTGCCAAGTTATCTTTTAACACAGACATAATACATTTCAAAGCACGTACAAAGAGGTCATTGTTAGCCACAACATCATTATTAAATACAAGTTTATAAACACTCCTTTCCAATCGAGCGTTTATTCTTACAGATCCGAGCTTTTCAATCGTGAACTCATCTTCACAATTCATAGCGGCAGTTGAAATAATCTTCTAAGTCGTAACGACAGCTGCTCATTATATAAAGAAACAATTCTTCAGGGTGAACGGTGGAGGTGAGTTCAGCCCTGTACCGCTCAAGTCCTTTCTACCAAAGTTCAGGATATTTCGAGGTCTAAACCTTTTAAATAAGCATCCAGCTCTAAACCATTCTCACCTTGTTCAGTCCTACATTCGGTAAACCCGTCGAGCAGAGCGGTGTATGCGTATTCAAGAACCGTATCAAAATAAAACATATCCGTAACACGAGCGTCTAATATAGGCTTTAGCTTGCAAAAACCGACGATTTCAAACATTTTGTCGAGGATGAAACGGTTTCGCGTAGGGACAAGAACGTTATTATTAGAAGCATTCTTTCACATCACTCGTATATCAATGCATGGCTGATCGTTATTTATACACAACGTACAAACAATGGCATATGAGAGGGGTATCACTAATCTGCTCTCTTCTTGTACCTGCAACTGCAGGTATTTTATAACGATTCTCACTCCACTTCTCAACTACCACGAAGACTATTCATCTCCTCTACACTTAAATAAATAACATTCCGTTTATCATAGTTTGTTTGTCTACAAGTCGTTTCCAGTAAATAGTTAATGGCATCGGTTTTACGCCTGAACACGCGCAATGACTTCGTCACGGACACATCGTACACGGCATTGAGAATGCTGCTCAAAGGAAACTCCATCGTATTTTATTGTGAGGCGTGCACGTCCAGTCGGTTCAAGCTCTGAGATGACTATGAACCACAGGTGGGCAGATCGGCTGGACAGGACGTGTGGAGGAGTGAGTCACACCATAAATTGATGAATCGTGTACAGCGTTGTTCCAACGTGAAAGATTCATGTGAATACTTGTATCCCATTATACTGGGTAGGTGTTTTGAGAAATTTTCCATCTGCGATACATGAAGCAATACCGGTTTTAATGTTTCATCAGTCCCACTCCCCAGAATGCGCACCAGACATTTTTGTTCAGGGGGATTTTCACGAACTAAACACATTTTATTCACACTCCGGCGCACTGTTTGAGAGAAACATATGCCCATATTTTTCCTTTTTGTTTAGCAGTCAATACTTGTCTCTAAATTCTATTAAAAACTCATGCAGGCCTTTAGCCACAACCTCACTACAAACCTCGTCATGATATATATTAATATAGTGGTAAAAATACTTCAGATTCTCTATTATCACAATATTTACATTCTCAGCCGTAGGGTACGAGTGCTCGGTATGATGCAACATGACATAACACCGCTTGTCAAACCACTCATCAAGAAGACTCACTAACCATCGTGGCCGGACAGTTTGCCTACGGACAGTTTGCCTACGGACAGTTTGCCTACTGGACAGTTTGCCTACTGGACAGTTTGCCTACTGGACATTATGCCTATGGACACCATGCCTATGTGGTATATTTATCCTTACCTTATTTAACTTATTTAACTTATTTAACTTCAGATTCATGCAAAAGAATTAATTCAAAATTAAAATGTGTTGTTGCCCTTAATAGCATAAATGTCTGAAAATATATGAAGTAAGAAAGGGAAACAGAAGTTTTCACATAATGGATATTTGTATGTGTTTGATAAATGTAGCAAGCGCGACCCTTCGTTACTTTTTTGGCGGTGCGAGCAAAAGAGTCAGTGTATTATAAGGTGTATATATAATATGGGTACTTTTCCGTTATCTGCCCCATTGACGATTGGTTAGGTTCAGTCATGATATTTTCATTAAAACTATCAAAATATCACAACTTAACCTAACCAATCGTCACTGCCCGGTTAGGTCAACTGTACGCCCTTGACGATTGGTTAGGTTAAGTCGTGATATTTTCGTTAGTTTTAATGAAAATATCACGACTTAACCTAACCAATCGTCAAGGGGGCAGATAACGGAAAAGTACCCATATTATATATACACACCTTATAATACACTGACTCTTTTGCTCGCACCGCCAAAAAAGTAACGAAGGGTCGCGCTTGCTACATTTATCAAACACATACAAATATCCATTATGTGAAAACTTCTGTTTCCCTTTCTTACTTCATATATTTTCAGACATTTATGCTATTAAGGGCAACAACACATTTTAATTTTGAATTAATTCTTTTGCATGAATCTGAAGTTAAATAAGTTAAATAAGTTAAATAAGGTAAGGATAAATATACCACATAGGCATGGTGTCCATAGGCATAATGTCCAGTAGGCAAACTGTCCAGTAGGCAAACTGTCCGTAGGCAAACTGTCCGTAGGCAAACTGTCCGTAGGCAAATTGTCCGTAGGCAAACTGTCCTAGCGCCACTAACCATAACCGTTGCTTCTCTTCTGTACGTGTTGTTTCTTCCACTTCACGTATATGTAAGCTTTTATAAAGTTTAGTCATACAACGTAGTTCAATACATCGCTTGTACCACGAAATCCGGCAATGCTCTCGCCAGAATAGCCGTAGGGTATTTGTACCTCTTGTTCCGCAAGCTTCGCACGGTTCAATGTAGCCTTAAAAGTATCAGAGGAGGGTGGAGTAGGGAGTCTTTGAGTATCTACCATATCTTCACACTGCCGAATACCACTTCATAAACGTCGAGCACGCAATATTAAAGGTAGATATTACTATTTATCGTCTCCGTCGGATTTCATCAAATGCACGTCTGAGTTCCAGGGCTTGTAGCGGTCAACTGAGCACTCAGGGGTAGAGATATGCCAGGTAGTAGCAGGAGTCAAGTGACCATTCATCGATCATACAGGGAGCGGAGCTAAGAACTTTCTCCATTACATACGCGCACACACACACACACACACACACACAAAGGAGAAAGTGAAATGCTAATTGAAACACGATTTATTTAATAAACATATCACCGAATTATTCAAGGTATATATTAAAAAATATGTGTAATAAATAAAATAAACATATCGAATTATTCAAGGTATATATTAAAAAATATGTGTAATAAATAAAATAAACATATCGTTCACAAATAAATTGACACAACATATATATATATATATATATATATATATATATATATATATATATATATATAAAACAATCAAGGATTATGGTATCCAAAGGGTACAAGGGAAACGTTATCAGGCACCTGGTAACGTTTCCTATAGGTGTTACAGCATACCTTCGTACCCCTAAGTTCCTTCAGGCCACTCAGCTTCTACGCCCGAAAATTGTGGGTCCCCACAGTCAGTTGGAGCAGCTGGTCGCCCTCATCTTCTAAGCAAACTAGATCCTTCAACGATTCAAATTTAATGACCAGCCGATTTGCCTGGTTGGGCGTGATACCCTTAGCCTTCACGATATATTTCATATCCTCCCCCACCCTCACCCGTACCCCATAAGTTTTTGGTCCTGTTGATACAAAGGAGTCAGCGTATGCGATGTTTCCATACTCATCCTTGATCTCATCAGTCAAATCTCCGAGGAATTGACCAATAGGCGGCATGTATTCACCCTCCCTCGCTGTGAATATCACACTATCTGTATCTGTATCGGCCCAAGAGAATGCAATAGACCCCAAAGTTTGATGTTTGCTTAGGCCGTTGTGAAGCTGGCTACAGGTATGTTTGTAACACACGATGTGTCTGTGGCCAATTCTGTAATGTTGTACTTTATTATATACGTCTTACCTACATTCACGATCTCCATGACCTCTTTATCGGGAGCGTTGGCATAATCCCAGACTTCAGCATAACTTAGGGCCAAATGAACGTTTCCCTTGCCTGTATTCTGTGCAAATTTTCCCCAAAGACTGTTTAGACACAACTTTGGACTAAAGCGCTTGCCTGGGTTCTTTACAATTTTGGAACGGTCAAGCTGTATCCCTTCACGTTCACGGTAACGCTGAATATAAGCCGATTTTTCATCTTTGGTATCAACTCCTCGCGGATACCCTGATGCCTCTACCTTATCGTTCAAAAAAGTGTTTTTATATGGCGTGAAAAGTTTGGGTAGCTTCTGAAACCTCAGAAGGAAACATGAGCTTGTGGTCTATAACGACTGGTAAGATCGGCATCCATAAATCGCGAGGGGGAAGCACATATACGAAAGAAAGACCGAAATAGTACTTGTTCAAATTTGTTGAGAACACCTGGATGGTGGGCAGGTCAGGCTCCACCAGTTTTTCAGGTGCACCTACCGAGTACGGATTGTTCTTCATCACATAGGAGTATAAAGAACAGAAGTCATAGTAATGGAGTTTCACGGCCTCCGTACGCGGAAAGCATAGCTCGAAGGGATTTGTACTCCCCCCGAACAAGCTATCACCGCATTTGAGTGGATCCAGCACCATTGAACGCTTGATCGTGTTTATTTCTTCACGGTACTCTCCATCTGTTTCGATCAGTGCATCATACTCATGCTCCCACAAGACCTACGATTCCACACTCAGGACGGAGGCATCCATGCTCCTCCCCTTTGCAACATCACCTCGCCCCCTTTTGCAACACTGATCACATTTTGCAACATTGCAATTGCACTCTCCCTTTTCCCCCATACTACTTTCCTTGTCATTATTAAACTGCGCTTTCCACGCCATCAATCAATAGCCGATATATATATGGGGTGTCTCAAATGTCCTGCTCCATAATATACATACAGTATCAATTTGTTATTATGTATTTAATGGCCATTTTGGGGCCATGTTTGATGCGTAAATCGGTACTGTAAGGAATGATGTTTATACTTATGGTTATAAGTGATTGGTATTAATAATCAATGATGAATGCTTTGGCCGAGGTCACCAGATCTTTTAGATCAAAGGCTGTTATTAATTGCGTTATTAATTAGGTTGATTGATAGAATGCGTTTTCTTCCTTTATTACACAAAATAACGATTTATGAATGAGAGAGAAACATGTCATTTACAGTTGCAATAATGCATACACTTGAAGTAATAACGCGCAAGGTAAATGATTAGTCTTTATATAAAGTTAGGTGAATGACACTAGGCCAAAAATGGGGCCTGCGCGAATGATGTTTAAATGGTGGTAGCTCGTGGGTCACTGAAGCTGGTGTTCGAAGGGAGAGAAGTTGAGGTGCGTCCAGAAGTCCTTGCAACGAAGATGAAGCGTGAGGCAAAGCATGACGACATGCCTTGAGTGAATCCTCGCTCGCAATGTGACGTCATTTTAGTCGTGCTTGTGTTACTTCATCTTGATCGTGTTTGAGTTGATGAGTTATATCGCTAATTGTGTTGATGGCATATTGCTAAGGTGTTTGCAAACGTCTCTACCACTTCAGTTGGTCACTACATACATATTAGCCTTTGGGGCAGGACTTCTTGGACACATATTCACACACACACACACACACACACATGTATGTATGTATATATATATATATATAATTAATTTGGTAGTTATTTCGTAACTTTCTGCCTTATTACTATCCGTTGCGGTTTATGAAACTGTTACTGCATGACTACTTGAATGTTTACAGAGATCAGTATAACAGTCCTCAAGCTGTAACTTCGATTAAGCGTTATTTCTATACTTTTATTTCTTCTCAATCAATTGTTACATACTGTACATCTTCATTAATCTTTGTAAACTTGTTAACTATTGTGTTAAACTTAAAGGAACTTTGAACACTTATAAAGTTTACTAAACAGTCTAATTCAGAGCAGAAACTATATATGTACAGTTTCTGAAAAATGTTCTCCTAAGAACAAAGTATTCTGAAGAAAAATGCAAAAGAATTACTAATTAGTTTAATGATTGCGGTTTGCTTTTACAATTGAATTACTGCCATCTCCCCGCCACACATCCCCGTAAAAAATAAAATATTCAAAGAAAGCGAGAATATTTCTAATTAGTATTTTTTCATGCTTTTTAAGAATTTTATAGTTTCTTGTCGAACTATTTTACGAAATTGTGCCCGTATCAGATATAAATCTGAAAATCCCCAACTTTGATAATAAATTTAGAACTCCGTTTTTCTTTATAATTATTACAGTATAATTTGCGTTTTTGCGATGCATTCGCCCTTAGCCCCTGCTTCCTGCATAAAAATAAGATAATAGCAGTAGTAACGACATCTAATCGACTTGACATTCTATCGACAAGTTTATTTTGGGTTAGATTAAGTTAGGTTAGTTACGCTAGGTTAAGTTAGGTTGTTAGTTTTTTAGAGTATCGATGTTATGGTCTTATCAATCTGACAGGTGTTTAGGTCCGATAATAACTGAACCTAATTACACTGGTCAAAAAAGTCGAACGTTTTTCTCTTATCAAAGATATATATACACACCTTTCTAGACTAGATTTGTACGCTGAGTCCAAATCTGTTTTCGGTTTTCCTTTAGCACATCCAGTTATCGAAATATGACTGATGTTAATTTCAGCACAATTTATCGTAAAAGTACAACTTTATTCATAAAAAGAAATGTACACTAACCTAAAAACGTTGCTAGTACGATTTTCTTTTGTAAACATTGTCCGGATCGTCGCGGTACAACATCCAGCAGTAGTCTGCCAACATACTTTCGTTCCAGAAACCTTGGTAGCGATTTTCCATTTACTGAATGTCTTGATGGAAGCGTTCCCCCTGTTCGTCACTCACTGCGCCAAGGTTTTCGGGAAAGAAATCTAGATGCGAATGTAAAAAATGTATTTTCAAGGATATGCGACAGCCCATTTCTTGATATGCATCGAGCAGTTTCTGAACTCCATCTTTGTATGCAGGAGACTTGTGGTTACCCAAGAAGTTTCCGCAAATCCATTTGAAAGCCTGCCATATTTTTAGTTCAAAGGCGTTAAGGCTTTCTTCAGAACCTTCATCCTACAGAACCTCCCTGATTTGGAGCCCCACAAAGATTTCCTCCCTCAATTTCGCGGCACTGATGTTTGCAAGTTTTTCAACAAGGTATCGAAACCCTCTGGAATTCGCCTTATCCATCGCTTTCACAAAATGTTTCATTAAGCCGAGCTTAATGTGGAGAGATGGCAGGAAAATCTTTGGATCAACTAAAGGAGCACACTGGACACTGGCCGTTCCTAGCTCGTATGTGTTTCTTTGATGCCAGTCACGTCTGATGTAATGATCTGCGGTAGCACGGCTGCCCCATAGGCATAGCAAACAACAGTATTTCGTGAACCCTCCTTGCATGCCCATTAACATACCAATGACTTTATGATCACCACAGATATTCCATTGATGAGTGCTGTATTGGATTGCTTCGAGTACTATATTAATGCTATCGTACGTCTCCTTTAGATAAACGGAGTGGGCAATCGGGATAGACGGCTTTAAGTTCCCGTTATGCAGGAGAACCGCTTTCAAGCTTCGCTGTGAGGAATCAATGAAGAGGTGCCACTCAGATGGTGTGTGTACCTGTGACAAGTTCTCGAAAAGTCCATTCATATCATGATAATATCAGAGCAGACCGTCTACTGTAAAGAATGTCGCCAAATCATGGTTTCGTTTTCGATAGTGACTGTTACACCAAAGATTATAAAAGGGTGTACATTAGGGAGGGGCGAAAATATATCGAACTCAAGTTGTCAGTATGAAACATGGCTGAAAATGTGCTCTAGTACCCACCTATCATAAAAACATCAACTTTTATAGCCTATGAATATGTGCAATCCATTCTTGCAAATTTGACCTCAATTTTGAAGAAAAGCCAAAATATTTAAGCAAATTTAGTTTGGTTAAAAATTATAACAAAATTTCCTTTTATAAACCAAAACATGTGTTCATCACTAAATTATATGAAGTGCAACTGCTATCCTCTTGTTGAGTCACTTAAAATCTGACTTTGTTTCCCTTTTTGGATTCTCTAGCCGAGATTTCTTGCTGACACTAACCATTCCATGGCGGGCATCATGTCCGTAGACTTTTTCACTTGAAGAGATTTCCTTCACATTTCTTTCAACTACCCGGGAATGATACGGGTACGTGTCAAGAATTATGGGGTTTTGGCAGTCATCACTGCTACTTATAACATCAGAGAGTAAGGAAGGAACAGTAATATCCATTTCGTTCCAATCAATCATATCCATGTAGGTCGAAGCTGAGAAATTGAACCTGAAGGATTTCTTGTCAAACACTCGAATTTCACCCGGTATAACATTCCTTTTCGCTTGTAGCACTTTTTCGACTGCTAGCTTCCGAATATTCTTATTCTTGTCAGCGATAGCAGATAAAAGGATATTTTCAGGATGATAAAAGTAACAGTTGTTTTGTAACACAGGACGAATAATGTCTTGGTCGATTGTATGTAGTTTTTGATAGAGCTCAATTATGAAGAAAAAGTTTTTGGACCCATTCTGACAACACCAGTTTGCGTTGATATAGAACCATGCAGGAGCATAGAAGTTCAGTATAAAATGAACAATCCTTTGCGGTGTCTCTGATGGTTTTTCGCGCGACATGTAATAACGTAAGAGACGATTTGCTTTTATCAACCATCGTGCATTATTGAGAGACCCAGATTGAGCAGTTTCTAATAATTTGATAGCTGGACCTCTATCATGACCGTTTTGAATTACCAACACGCTTTATGGAAGTATTGCTGGTCACTGCTGAGATCTGCTAGCACTTCTGGTAGTATTTTCAGATAATAGACTAAGATCTTTTAAGACAGCATTAGCAATTAAACAAGCATCACGGTTGCTTATTTTGCATCGATCAACTGCCTTGCATAATTCTGGATATTGGTGTCGATTTTGAGAAGTGTTAGCTTCTGTATCTAACTCGTATTCGCTGAATTCGAAATCTTCATTTTAATGACCTTTTTCACATTCAGAGCTGATCTCACCAATATCACAAAAATTCAACTGCATTTCCTGGACAAAACTCTTTTGTTTATCTTTAAAGAATTGTCTTTTATGCTTTGTTTTCCATTTGTTGTAGTTTTGAAGTTTTCACTTTGTCCAACTTACCTATAATCATTTTTCGTTCAGTATGTTGATCAATCCAGAACTCCCATTCATCATTCGGGATTTTCTCCGCCTTAGCGCATTTGCACACTTCTTTTAAGAGAACCGGAGGTACATATCATTCACTTCTTCCGCGATAATTTCAGCATATTTCTGAGTGCTAAATGTTGCAGTAATGTGCTTATGTTTAAGATAAGCTCTGAATATATCCTCACAAATTGATAGTTGGTTGCCAGGAAGCTCTGCTGGTGTTTCGAAAACAGAATGCTTCACTTTTTCTCTTGTTATACCAAAAGTGGCCATTGCAAGCTATGCTATTAATCTGGAACAAATGAAAATAAAATGCTGAATCAGGAAACATATGATAGGTCAAACAAATGATAGGTGACAAATACACATGTAGGCACACAAATACACATGATAGATCAAACACATATGGGTCCTACATTTTAAAATAAGCAAAAACAATGTTTATTAATGGTTTTTTGATAGACATTGGCATTAATTGAGTTTATTGTTGAGATCCTCATACCTGTGAGGCAAAAAATTAATTTAAGGAAACATGCTAAAAAGGATCTTTTGTGGCCTTTGTTCGCAATTTATTTTTTCATAGTTGCCAGCACCGAAATTAATATTTCTCAAAGATATGACTTATTCCTTAATCAGTGACTACTCGGGCATCTTTTTCAGCATTTATCATTAAATTAAATTTTTTCAACCCACCCTAGTGTACATGTGCGACGTTTGCAAATTTGTGGCCAGCACCTGCTCTCACCTAAAATACCACAAGACAACCTGCGGAAAGCCTAAGTTGAAACGACAAAATGGCAAACATGAGGGTACAGAAACGGTAAAGCAAAAACCTACACCTTAGCTGCAACGACAAAATACTCCGCTACATGTATAACGTACACATATTATATATTGTATATATAGTATTATATATTATATTATATATAGTTGTATGCATATTGTATATATTATATTATATATAGTTATAGCATATTATATATATTTTATTATATATAATTATATGCATAGCATATTATATATATTATATATACAGGGTGTTTGAAAACTTTCTGTACAAATTGTAATGGGGGATAGGCAACACCAAGACAAACCCTTTTCGTCTATAAGTGTATGTCAGCTGACGTCACCATTCGGCGCGAGAGGGCGCCGCTGCAATTGGCTAAAAGGTGAAGTGGGCTAGACTCGCGCTTGCCGCGGGCATTCTTAAATCGGACGTAGTACGCGTAACATGCAGCGCTTCACGACTACTGAGATGGCTGACATGCATATGGTGTATGGGGCTGCCAATGGAAACGGAAGAGCTGCTGTGAGGTTGTACCGACAGCGCTTCCCAAACAGACGTGTGCCAAAGGAAGAAATCGAGGCATGTTAAATCGGGCGATCTCGGTGGCCAGGCTACGGGCCCACCCCGGCCTCTCCATCGGTCCCCAAAAGTGGCGTTCAGATAATCCCGCACATCGTTGCTGGAGTGTGCTGGGGCCCCGTCGTGTTGAAACCACATTCGTCTACGAATAGCCACGGGAACATCTTCCAGCAGTTCCGGCAACGTTTCTTCAAGAAATATCCGATAAACCCGCCCGTCGAGTCGGGCAGGCAGCAGGTACGGCCCAATCAACTTGCCATGGACGATACCCGCCCAAACATTGACGGCGAACCGTTCTTGATGAGCATGCACCCGTGTAGCATGTGGATTTGCGTGCGCCCACACGTGAGAATTGTGCATGTTAAACACACCCTCACGTGTGAAACAGGCCTCATCTGAGAACAGCACATAAGCCGGAAAATTAGGCTGCACCGCTGTCTGCTGCAGAAACCAGCGTGCGAATTCCACACGAAGAGGGTAATCCCGAGGTTGTAATGCCTGGACTCTCTGACGATGAAACGGATGTAACTGCTGCTCGTGCAACACTCTCCAGACCAGGTCGTGGTTCACACCGAGGATACGTGCAACACCTCGCGTGCTTGCGCTTGGATTGTCTTCAAATCGCCGTAGGATTTCTTCTTCCATGTCAGGAGTGCGTACGTTTCTCTCCCGACCAGTGTTATGCATGTTTGCATGGAATGTTCCAGTTTCTCGCAGTCGCCGATGCAAATGCGCAAACGTTTGGTGGTTTGGCACACGTCTGTTTGGGAAGCGCTGTCGGTACAACCTCACAGCAGCTCTTCCGTTTCCATTGGCAGCCCCATACACCATATGCATGTCAGCCATCTCAGCAGTCGTGAAGCGCTCCATGTTACGTGTACTACGTCCGATTTAAGAATGCCCGCGGCAAGCGCGAGTCTAGCCCACTTCACCTTTTAGCCAATTGCAGCGGCGCCCTCTCGCGCCGAATGGTGACGTCAGCGGACATACACTTATAGACGAAAAGGGTTTGTCGTGGTGTTGCCTATCCCCCATTACAATTTGTACAGAAAGTTTTCAAACACCCTGTATAGTGCGTTCGAAAAGTCTCTCCGCAGTCAACGTGCTTGTTGTCAAAAGTGTTTGACAAATGTAGACGAGTTGCTCTGTGCCTGCAAAATGGTGGAAAACACTTTCAACACATGCTGTAAAATCAAAAGGTTATGTAATAAAATCACTAAATCATGGTTGAATGAAAACATTGTAGTTTTTCAATTTCCTATGCGTTTAACATAGCACTGCGGAGAGACTTTTCGAACGCACTGTAGTATTATATATTATATTATATATAGTTATATGCATATTATATATAGTAAGTATTATACTATATACTCGTATATATTATATTTATTATATATATCATGATCGGTTTCATCTCGAAAACTAGACGTGCTAGAGGAAAACCGAAAACAGATTTGGAATTAGCGTCCCAACAGCTATCTAGCCCACCTATAATTATATCTGATGAAAAATACTTGTTGGCCAGGGTTATTTAGGCAAATTGTATTTAACAGCGTACTTGTATTGTATTTTAAAGGTCCCGAAACACTGCAGAAATACTGTTGAGAAATTTTTCCTCTCTAGTGATGCACTCTAACTGTATTCAATTTGAGGAAGCTTGGAATTGTAACTACCTCAATTCGTGGCACCAACCAACCAAAATACCTCTGAAATAGTTGTGGCACGAACTTGAGTAATTCTCTCTCTCTCTCTCTCTCTCTCTCTCTCTCTCTCTCTCTCTCTCTCTCTCTCTCTCTCTACTCTACTTGCGGGAGTGTTCACCAGGGAGGACACCCACGTCATCCCCGAGCCAGGCTTCAGGCACGAAGGTACTGGCCTGGATAGAGTTCGGTGTACCGCGTACCGCGACAGTCGTTGCCGATAGAATAGACAAACTGAAAGCGTTTAAGACTCCCGGACCAGACCATTTCCTCCCCAGAGTCTTGTGGGAGGTGCGCGACCAGGTGGCTCCCCACCTCGCTACAGTCTTCAACGAATCGTTGGAGATGGGCCGGTGCTTGGTGACTGGATGGAAGCCAACGTGACCCCTATCTTTAAGAAAGGAGATCACGAAAGTCCAGGGAACTATCGTCCCATTAGTCTCACTTCGGTCGTAGGTAAATTATTAGAGGGGATAATAGCAGGGCGATTGATATACTTTATCTCGACTTTGAGAAAGCCTTTGATAAGATACCTCCCCGCCGGCTAATGGCCAAAGTCTGCGCGTTGGGTATTGATGAGGAAGTAGGTAGCTGGATTGGAAACTGGCTGAAGAATAGGCGGCAGAGGGTTGTAATTAAAGGGGCCAGCTCGGGTTGGGTCTCGGTCACAAGCGGGGTTCCTCAGGGTTCCGTTTTGGGGCCACTGTTGTTTATCATTTACATAAATGATATCGACGCTGGTATCGTCAGTAGGATCGCCAAATCCGCTGATGACACCAAGTTTGGGGCCAATGTTGGGACGCCCGAAGCGATCGAGCAACTGCTTGCGGACCTACGTAGGGTAGGAGAGTCGTCCGAAAAATGGCAAATGCCGTTTAACTTGGGTAAATGCAAGGTTATGCACATTGGCTACGCCAATCCCAAGTCGGACTACTCGATGTTGGGGAGTAATATCGAGGCCACTGATTTGGAAAAGGACTTGGGTGTGCTAATTAGCAGCGGCCTTAAGTTTACGAAACAGTGCGTAGAGGTGGAAAAGAAAGCCCAGAAGCTGTTGGGTTATATTAGGAGGCAATTTCGATTTCGGAACAAGGAGATTGTGCTCTCTGTACAATCCCTGGTTCGGCCGCACCTGGAGTATGCTGTGCAGTTCTGGTCGCACACCTTCAGGAAAGATATTGACAGGCTTGATCGAGTCCAGGCGAGGGCCATAAAGTTAATCCCGTCTGTTAGGCATATGGGCTACAATCGACGCTTACCCTGAATTTGTTTTCGCTGGGAACTTGGATGCTGCGCAGTCAACTCATGAAGGTTTTGAAGCTTACACGGGTTCAACGATGTCGATTTTAGAAGCATGTTTAGTTTAAATGATAACTCAACTCGCACAATGGTTGGAAGTTGGATTTGAAACGGTTTAGCACTAGTGGGAATTACTTTACCTATAAGATCTGTGACAAGTGGAACAGGCTACCTTCAGAAGTTGTGAACAGTTCCTCTGTGGATCATGGATCAGTTCAAGAAAAGGTTAGACCGAATCTTGCACACTATTTGAGGATGTGTGTTACTGTCTTCTGGGGTGGCTATTCGAGAAACTAGCTGTGACAATGTGTAGGAATTTTTACCTGGTACCCGTTGCCATTGGTACCTCCTCGGTAACTCCTTGTAACTCTCTCTCTCTTTCTTTCTCTCTCTTTCTTCTCTCTCTTTCTTTCTCTCTCTCTCTTTCTTTTTTTCTCTTTCTTTCTCTCTCTCTCTCTTGGAGGATGTGTGTTACTGTCTTCTGGGGTGTTTGTTCGAGAAGCTAACTGTGACAACCTGTAGGAATTTTTCCATGGCACCCTTTGCCATTGGTACCTCCTCAGTATGGGCCGCAAGGCCTTTTGAGGTTCTTCTTGTCCTTGTAAGTCTCTTTCTCTCTTAACAATTTTATTTTAGAAACTCCTCTGGCCGACATATATGAATGAAATTCGTTCAAATACGTTTTTATACCTATGAAAGACGTTATATATTTTTTTATTATTAAACCGCCAATAATAACATCTCTTCTTATACTTTTAAATACGCTCTTTTTGTTTTCTTTTTGTTTCATAACTATTGAATATTTATTTTAGTTCAAATGCATTATGAGTTAGATGCAATTCATTTTATTTTTTGTTTAAATTTATTAAAGTTTATGTTTAAATTTTTTCATTTAGTAAAAAAGATAATATATATATATATATATATTTTAACTGCAAAAAAACACAGTATAATTAATGTAAAGAACGACGCTTGTATAGAAGAACGTTCCGCACAAGATGAGGAGAAAGCACAAACAAATGAAAAATGAGGTAACCACCCGGGAATCGAACCCGGGATCTTCCGATTGCCGGTCAGATATGCTAACCACTACACCATGGGCCTCGATTAATCAGAAGTCGTAATTCTCGTATGTAGGAGAATTAGGTACGACTTCTGATTAATCGAGGCCAATGGTGTAGTGGTTAGCATATCTGACCGGCAATCGGAAGATCCCGGGTTCGATTCCCGGGTGGTTACCTCATTTTTCATTTGTTCGTTCTTTCTCCTCATCTTGTGCGGACCGTTCCTTTACAAGCGTCGTTCTTTACATATATATATATATATATATATATCTATATATATATATATATATATATATAATATATTCTGAACAGCATAAAAATCGGCCCACTTGGAATATCGCGAAAAGCAAAAAAGTGGGCAAGCTTCTGTTTACAAATTTTTAAAATTCGAAAATTTAGTCTATGAGGACATTAAAAAAAAACTTCAAACACCTGTTTAATACAATTTATTATCAAAAAATACTGTACAAAAAATTGTAACTCAAAAAAACAAAGATTTCGACAAAAACAAAAAATTGAAAAAAAAACAATAAAACAAAAAAAAACTTGTGATCCAGGGTTAATAAGAGGTGTTGCCTCCCCTAGTTTGAATGACCGCAGCCATTCGTCGATTCATCCCATGAATGAGATCGGCGATCACATCCTGTGGGATTCCCTCCCACTCTTCAGTTAAAGCTTGTTGTAGCTCCTGTAGAGTGTTAGGGGCTACTAGACGAGCCCTGAGACGCCGTCCCATCGTGTCCCAGAGATGTTCTATGGGGTTCAGGTCGGGACTTCGGGAAGGCCACTCGATTCGACGAATTCCAGCTTCGTCAAGGAAATCGCTAACGGCTCTTGCCGCATGGGTCTAGCGTTATCGTGCTGTAGAAGGAAGTCTTCGCCAACGAAAGGAGCAAAAGGGACCACATGCTCCAGCAAGATCTCTTCCAAGTATCTTGCGGACGTCAATGACCCACCAACAACAACGACGAGCTCTGTGCGCGAGTTTGAAGTGATACCAGCCAAGACCATGACTGAGCCTCCTCCAAAAGCAACACTCTCCGTAAAAGTGCACGGGGCGAATCTTTCTCCTGTTCTTCTCCACACTCTTTCCCGTCCATCGGATGTTCAAAGATTAAATCTTGATTCGTCCGTGAACAATACTCGTCCCCATTGGACCATAGTCCAATTGACATGCTCACGAGCGAAAGCAAGACGAGCATTGCGGTGGTGTGGGAGCAATTTCAGGCCCATTGCTGGACGTCTGGCATGTAAGCCACTTTCCATAAGTCTCCTTCTAACAGTTCGCTTCGATACACTGACATCTCGAGACCTTTCCAGCTCATTGCGGACGTTTGTGGCAGTCAAGCGACGATCTCGCAAAACACTCAAGGCGATAAAACGATCGTCACGGGCAGATGTGCAGCGCGATCTTCCAGATCCTCGTCTTCTGGTGCACTCTCCTGTCTCCACATAACGTTGGTAGATGGCCTGATCGCTGTGCCATGTTCATGACCTCCTGACTGATTAGTATTACACAATCAAAAACATATATTTATTCAAGAAAAAAAATTTACTTTTTACGCTTCAGGATTACATAAAATTAATAAAGTTTTAATTAAGTAATAATGGAATATTCAAGTAATCACTGATTCTCTGTTTGCGAAAGAAATGTACATATTGAAACCTCTGTTTTGAAAGTAAGCTTTACTACTCATCCTTAGACACAGTTAGACATTTAAGAAGAGCACTTCTAGTTTTCCTTCTCTACTTTGAAGAGTGAATATTCATATATAAGGATTTATATATTTAACGTTATTCTTAAACACAGTGTTATATAGGGTGTTTCAAAAGTTCCTGTGCACCTATATATACGAGGGTTGTTCAAAAAGTAAATTTACAAGGTATTTTGAAGAAACTGTTTTATTCAAAGGCAAGTAATTATTAAAAGTATTTCAACAACTTGTTACTACTCTTTTACATAATCACCAAACAGATTCAAGCATTTGTCGGAGCGTGGGACAAGCTTTTCGATGCCGGTCGAGTAAAATGTAGGGTCCTTAGTTTTTAACCAATCTCGTACGGCCACTTCTGCATCAGGATCGTTTTGAAATTGTTTACCTCTGAGGTGTTCCTTTAGGGCCGGAAACAAATGGGAGTCGCTTGGTGCAAGGTCAGGACTATGGGGGATGATCCATGACTCCCCACTCGAACGATTCCAAAAGTTGGCGTGTTTGATTTGCAGTAGGAGGGTGTGCATTGTCATGCAAGAACATCACACCTGCAGTAAGCAACCCGGGACGTTTTCTTCTGATAGCCGTGCAGAGTCGCTGTAAAGTTTCACAATAGGAAGTGGCATTTTTGTTGTCCCTTTTTGCATGATTCAACATGCAAAACGCCTTGATGGTCCCAAAAACGCGTAGCCATCACCTTACCAGCTGATGGTGCAATCTTGAACTTTTTGGTTCGTGGTGACCTCGGATGTTGCACTTTACAGTGTTCCCACACATGCCTTACAAAATATTGTACTACGAACAACATTATTGTACTATGCATAACGCACCGGTAATTAACTTTGTAAACTTACCCCGTATATACAGTATAAGTGCACTGGGACTTTTGAAACACCTTGTACTTTTCCTCATTCGTACTCAGAGTAATAAAGTAGGATTTAATATAGGGACTCTTCTCTCACCATTCAGTTCATACATTCACAGCTCCGACCTGTTGAACAGCTCGAATTCTCCTTTTGGGTATATAATTTCTACTGATGTACTCACGTTCATTTCAACATATTCTACAATAATGAATGAATGAATGAATAATTGAATGAATAATTCTTTATTTATAAAATAAATATTACAATTTTACAGTTTTTTGTTACAATAATTTTAACATAAAATAAATAGTCGTGAAATTGAACTATTTATTTTATTTTATTTTGCTCTTAAGGGTTAGGTTTTACTGAGCTTTTAATTAAAAATAAAAAAAATCACTTCATAGATAGTTATGTTTAATAATATATAAATCATAAATAAGAAGAAATAATTAGTTTCAAATACATAAACTAATAATTGAAAATTAGACAATGAATATCTGTTTTGATCTAATTCCGCATGGCATTTTTTGTCAATGTCACTATCACTATATTAATGTCGCTATATCCTATATAAATGTCGCTTTATCCTATTAACATATTTGCTGAATAATCTTTAATTTTATTCATTAAAGAATTCAACTGGGCTTCAAATCTATTCAGACGAGCGCTTCTGGAAAGTCGACCTCTCCAACTCTGTCACATCTTCCAGCGTGATTTCTTACTTGGAAAATAGCGTCTTAGTCGCAATAATATTGTCTAACTTCATTTTTTTATGCAGGGTGTTTAAAAAGAAACGCAACCCAAAATAGAAAAGAAAAGGGTAGGTTACAATGACATATGCATTCTCCAATGGGTTGCGTTTCTTTTTGAACAACCTGTAGTTTCACGTATTAATATTATCGTTGAATTGGGGCAGATCATCTCCTTTTTCCCCAACAGCTATTCTTCTTTTTAATTGATGACATCGCTGGAAAACATACATACGAATAAATCCATCTAGTTGCATCTCTTCAAGCAAGAAAGATTCTATAAATTTTACATTTTTACGTAAAGAGAATTTTGTACCATTCGTACTTTATTTTTATTTCATTTACGAGGTTTTTTTATTTAAAAATACTTAAACACTAACGGACACCTGATACAGCTTTTATCCTCCATTTTTAACTGGCAAGCGACACCTGGTACCAGTTTTGTCCTCACTTTTAATGGTGAACGACACTTAGTAATGGGTCTTCTCAATTCTATACGTACTCTCCGTTGAAGCTGTCTTATTTAAATTTTATTTTCTTCCGTACACAGGGTGTAGATTTCACCTGATTTCATACTGTCAAAGCATTTTTGTCTTACGCCATATAGAAACTTTTTCTTAGAAACCAATAAATCTAGCTTTAAGTTTAGAGCCACTTTCATATATTTTTCTCTTAAAACCCATATTAGGTTTTTTTATGTTTAATATCTACTTACCTATCCTTTCTCTCCTTCCTCTATTTATTTTATCTTATTCGTAAGTTCTCTTAGTTTGTGTTAACTTCTCCCATCTTCGTAATCCAGATTTTGTTTGCAGTTGGTTTTAGCAAATGTAAACTTTTTCTGTTTGTTTCTTTTACCACTGTAAAGATTTTTTTAACTGCATCACACCCTTTTAATCCATCCTGACGCAGTTTATGTTAACTGTAGATAGATCAATTTCGATAACAGTAGTTTCTTTATTTTGGCAACAAGGCAAGCTGGCGGTGGATTTATGCTGTCTTTTAGTGATCTAATTCTCAGGTATCAGTTTTACTAATCTTCCAGGTCTGTTTTTATCATTAGTGGAGCAAATTTCATTGTATCTCTTGATTTGTTTTTAACACCTATCTTATACATCTTTGGTTTTTCATTTAGTGTCCTTTAACTGTAGTTTTCTGAAGTATAACTTTATTAACGTTATCAGAGATGTACTTTATAACTGGAAATAAAAATAAAATATTACTAAAATTCATCACGAACAAATTTCGACTAAATACACTTATAGAGCGAAATATAGACGTCATCAACACTTAAAGGTTTGCTTTCATACGCTTACGAAAGAATTTCTGAAAATATCGTCTAAATGGTAACTTCAGTCTGCATTCATCAATGTAAACCCAGATAAATGTCAACGTACACTATTCTCAGATTTGACAAAGATAAATTAAGGCGTCATATCCTATTTGGGGAGACGTTCTTTCAATGCCAAACACAATTTCGTTCTTATTTCGACAAAAAAAAAAAAGAAGTTTAGAATTAGTAAAATCACTTTACTAAATCCATATCGATATTTTTATATGATGGAATGCTGGGTGGCCTAAGCTTTTTGCATATATAAAAAATTTTCAGCATCCAATAACTTTTTACGTTTGCCTGACAAAATCAAATGAAACAAACTGCTTTTGATTAATAATGTTCCATTGACCTACAGAATTCCTTATACCACTTTATAGTTTTAATAAATAATAGGTAATGTACTGAACAAAACACTGCCAAAATTGAAAGAATGTGACTTATTAATTCTAATATAAAAATATGATTTATGGAAAATATAAATTACATTTGTTATATTAGATTTAAAATTAGATTTTTTTTTTAAATTTGGCAGTGTTTTCATTACTACATTAATGTGAGGTTAGGTTTGATTAAAACTACGAGGTGTAGATGGAATACCTCAAAGATTTGGTGTTTAGAAATTGGATCAAATCTTTCTGATGATTACTTCCTAATCATTATCATTCCCATTTCATTCCGCGCCCAAGAATGAAAAAACCGAGAATGAGAATTTGAAAGGAGGTATTTTCAAATCGGTCTATTCCTGATTCATACCATTTTCATTCTCATCCACGGTTTTCCCACGCTAGTCCACGTTAGGTTAGGTTAGGTTAGCCTAATATGAGGTACTTTAGTTTTAATAAATTATAAATGTCTATAATTTAGTGTATAAAGTTAGAACAAATTTAATTATAACACTGCCCAACAAAAAACAATTTTTTTGCTGCTGATTTAATTCTAAGACCTGTTTCTGGATAATATTGATGTGCTGATTTCAAACATCACCTTAGATTTTGTCCATCACATCAGGTTTTCGTGCAATGCAATATGCAATATGAAGCAGTTTGTAAAAGCTTTGAATAAAGAAGGTGATTGCTTTAATTACATATGTGCAGCCTTTCCAGGTCTTAGCGATGAGAAGCTTAAAGCTGGTATATTCGATGGTCCCCAGATAAGAAAACTGATGAAAGATCCGCAGTTCAGTAACTCAATGACCGAAACGGAGGCAAGAGCTTGGAATGCTTTTGTGGCAGTAGTTAAGAACTTCCTAGGAAACAAAAAGTCTGAAAATTATAAAGATCTTGTAAAGGATTTACTTGTAAACTTTCAGCAGTTGGGTTGCAACATGAGCATTAAAGTTCACTATCTCAACAGTCATCTGGATAAATTTCCAGGAAATCTTGGTGATGTTAGTGAAGAGCAAGATGAAAGGTTCCACCAAGATATCAAAGTGATGGAAGAACGATACCAAGGAAGATGGGATACCCATATGATGGCTGACTACTGCTGGAGCCTGCAAAGAGATTGTCTTGACATCTCTCATTCTAGGAAGTCCTATAAGAGAAAATTTATCAGCACTGAAAAGTAAGAAAACAAGAAAAATACAATGTTAAGAAAACTGGTCCCGTGCTTGCTTTAATATGGATTCATTTTTTGCTTATTTAAACACTTTTAATCACTTTATGTGTCAATATTACCATTGTATATTAAAGTTCACTCCCTGCACAATTGTTTACTTTTCCATGCTGATTCTGAGTATGTAAAAACTTATTTTTTGAAAAGAAAAAAAATTGGGCATAACCCTGCAAAAATGCGATATCTCCAAAATATCCGTATTTGATTGCTCGGAAACCTGACGTGATAGGCAAAAACTAAGGTGATTTTTTAAATCAGCACACCAAAGTTACCTAAAAACAGGTGTTAGAATTAAATCAGCAAAATTGGTGTTGGGCAGTGTAATAAAACACGAATATTTACGTAGATATTATGAATTTGTAGAAATGGAGTTATTTAAGCAACGTTGAAGAGAATTCCTATTGCGGACGTTTTAGAAACAAAAGGTGAAAATTACGTCCACAAGAAAATTATCAAAAGGAACCTTTTTTCCGCACCTTTTGTTTCTCGCTCTTTTATTTAAAATATCATTTTTTTCTCAGACACCTTCTCTTCAGTTTAATATAATATCATCTTAATAATTATTATGTTAGAAAATTTCAGATTACACACAAGCAGTAAAATATTAAGACGAGATAATCTATGTTAGTTATTATTTTTTATCCATTGAAACGTCAAAGGTCGTATGGTAGGAGCGATCCACAACTGAACCTGGATTCAGAAGGATGGCTGCAGTATCAATAAAACAGTACATTGTCTTCCATTGAACCGCGGTTTGAAGACGTGTGTAAGCCATTTATGATTCCCAATTTAAAATATACCGAAACAATTATTATATAATGCTTTTCAGTAATATTAAAAACCCAATTCGTAAAAATGGGCTACATACAGGTCGTTTTGAATGCGTTCATAAGGAATAGAATGAAACAAATGAATGTTATGTAATATTTAATATTTTATATATCCCCCATCTGCTTCTAAGACATCGCTGAGGCGTCTGCGAATAGCTATTACAAGACTTTCAAAATAATTTAGAGTTCTTCGCACTCTCTCTCATGCATTGATAATGTGCCTTAAAAGATTAATTTCATTACGCAGTACTCTCTCGCCAAATTCATATATATATATATATATATATATATATATGGGAATGAACTCAGAATGGTCCCCTGAGTTTTTTATGATACACACAGACAGTGCATGGAACAAGGAACTCTTCTGGGATAATTAAATCCACTATAGTTCGAATAAGTAATGGTAAATGACAAATACCATAGTTTTTCTTTTTCATGATGCTAGCCCGACGTGGGCAACGGGTCACTCGCAAAGAGGTCCCATAAATATAGCTTCCCTCACCAGCTATCTGCAAAGCAGACAGGATCCAGCTTTGGGACATGGATCTAGGGTTTAAAGCACCTAGCCCTGCTACATTTAGAACCTCAATATAAGCAAAAGACTCGCTGCCTTCACGTCAGATTGAATGCATCAAAGAAAAAAGGGGTAACTATTATATTTTTAGCCAAAAACCAAACTTAAACCTCAACTGGCAGAATTGAGCGTCCACTTTTCAAGGCACATAACATGTCCGTTTGAAGATGGGAATGAACTCAGAATGGTTTTTGGCTAAAAATATAATAGTTACCCCTTTTTTCTTTGATGCATTCAATCTGACGTGAAGGCAGCGAGTCTTTTGCTTATATTGAGGTTCTAAATGTAGCAGGGCTAGGTGCTTTAAACCCTAGATCCATGTCCCAAAGCTGGATCCTGTCTGCTTTGCAGATAGCTGGTGAGGGAAGCTATATTTATGGGACCTCTTTGCGAGTGACCCGTTGCCCACGTCGGGCTAGCATCATGAAAAAGAAAAACTATGGTATTTGTCATTTACCATTACTTATTCGAACTATAGTGGATTTAATTATCCCAGAAGAGTTCCTTGTTCCATGCACTGTCTGTGTGTATCATATATATATATATATATATATATTAGGGTTATAACTTTTTTACAACCTAATATTCCTGTACTTTAATTCGATGAACATTTGCCTAAAAACAAAGAAATGAACTTTCATTTTAATATCTTTTTAGAAAAGGTCACCCCGAAATCAAAAAATCGATTATTGCATACGTAACTTTATTGCATATTCCATGTAATATAATAAAAGAACTCACAAACTAATCGTTATAATACTTGTACATATATTACTGCTTATTGCTTAGAATAAACCGAAGTTGCAGTTTGTTTTTGTTTCTGCAGGCAGCATACAGTTCCTGCATAATTTGATTGCACGTTCTGCACACTGATTACTTCTTGGTATCTTGAGTGGGGATGGCTCCTGCTTCCAGTGATTTTCCAATGAGTTCAATGCTTTTTTGTAAGGTTTCAATATTTCTGACAAGTTCTTGAAGTCATTTTCATTGTACATCTGATTAGTAAACCAATATTCTGCCCAGTTGTATGAAATGAATCTGCATATCTTCTCCAAAGTCTTCCTTGTTGTAGGTATAAGAATAAATGCAAGGATAGCTAGAATGGCTCTTGAATGCAACCTCGCATTGCTGATGTTTGGAATTTTCTGAAAGTTAATCAAAGGAAAATTCCCTTTTTCTTCAAAGAATCTAAACACCCGTGTTAGATGGTACAAAACTTAATATCATCTCTCCATCCTGATTTCTCGAGGACCTCTTCTGTTCCATTAACAAACTGTGCCTTTAGTTCCTCATAATTCTTCACCAGTTGGGATACAAATGGATATTCGATGTTTGGAGAACTGGTGTTAGCACCAAGATCTTCGTCCATTACCAAACGGAGAATCCTGTCCAGAATGTGATGCTGACAACTGATAAATTGTGGTTTGCAGATACCCTTCTCTGAGAACATTCGTTGCAATTTGACAACAACTCCACTCTTTTTCCCAGTGTTAACACTTGTTGTATCAGCAACGATCATCTTTATTGCATTCCATAAGGTGTATTCATCAATAACTTTTGCAATTCCTTTAGCAATAGTTTCAGCCTTGCCATCTTTCAGACGCAATGCATCCAATTTTACTTCGGTTCTTTCATTTTTAAGTACCACTACTTGATACTCATTTTCCTCAATGCGCTTTCCATCAAAATGTAAAGACCACTCTTCCATCTGTAAATTTTCAATCATTTCCTCCTTCAATTTAGCAGCCTCTTTGTATGCTGACTTGTAAATTGCTGCTTGACTTGGTGTTGGAATGTCAATACCATCAAGTGACAACTGTTTGCATATTTTAGCGGCTTTACTTGTTGATACTCCTGTGGATGTCACCAAGTTGGTTGCAACTTTACTTTGTTGGTGGAGTAATACTCTCATCTTCATCTTCATGCTCGCTCTCTTCAGATTCAGTACCACTACCACCAGATACATGATTGTAAGATGTTGATGCTGATTCAGCAGGCAATTTTCGTCTCTTTGAAGGGTGAATCGTTTCTTCACTTGCAACTTGACCTGTAGAGTACCCCACTTCTCCTCTGCTTTCCACTTGAAGGTGGTACAGTCGTTTGTCTTCCGAGGATAACCATTGGCCATTTACTTTAGTGATATCAAAAAGTTCATTCAGGGCATCATATTTTCCCCTCCTGATACATTCATCATAAGTCTTCATCACCTTGTCAAGCTTTGCTCGTATTACTTGATCTGACACATGCGGAAAATTCAATTTATTCTTCCATAATTTTGTAACTTCTTTGGAAATTTCCACTATTCGCTCCTTTCTTCCTTTGATTTCTGTTCCAAGAAACTGGTACCGTCCAATGATTTGGATTTGGAGTGGCATTCTGCATTTTTCTTCTAGTGAAGATTCTTCTAAAGGCACACTTCCTCTTCTTCTATGTAACTGCTGGAATCTCACCAGATTATTGGTCCAGATATCCTTGTTCTTCTGTATGGTAGTATCACTTTTCTTGTGACATTATATTGCTTCTGAAACAAATATAAAAAGGTATTAAGTTGATTTGTTTGTTTGTTTTATATATATATATATATATATAATATTAATATAATATATAGAAATAATATAATAATTAGAGGGCGGATTTTTAGGTGAAAAAATATGACCAAATATTTAATTTTTAGGTGATAAAATTTTGGAAAATATTTTTAGAACATCCATAGAACGTCTCACGAAAATATTTATCACCAAATATTTTGGGCTCTATATATTTTTTGAGTTTGACTCCCCTCTACAAAACATTCTGGATACGCTTTTGTTTACGTGTTAAAATGGAAGAAAAATTCAACAAATTATTATGGTTGATAAATTTAAAAAATGTTCTGGAATGTTCAAGAGTGCAGAAGCGAATTCCACATTTCGCTACGTTTTTTAATTAAGCGAACATATTACAAATAATAAAAGCTTACCTGAAGTTGAGTTGAACTGAACAGTTGAGTAACTATTGCGCAATACTGGACACAAGTGATTCGGTTGATTTCATTTCGTGCTTTTATACAATTTGCGAGTGCATGAAGAACAATGTCGTGTGTTCTAGAATTTTCTTGTATGGGTGAATTGATATTAGTCATCGAATTTGAGCACCGGAAGTGATTTTTCGGGCGATCTCACGATATATTAGCGTACTGAAAAATTCGAAAATATTTTTTAGGTTAAAACCTAAAAGTCCGCCCTCTAATAATAATATATTTATATACTTATGAGTAGTAACGTAAATATATGGTTATGGTGATTCAAACTTTTGATTTGGGGGTGACCTTTTTTAAAAACTGAGAGGAATTAGGGTCTTTTTCATTGTTTTTAAGCAAAAGTTCATCGATTTATGATACAGGAGATCTTTTATTTGAAAAAAGTCTAAAAGTTATAACCCTAATATATATATATGGAGCTATTGAAGAATAGGAACCCCAGCCTTCTTTAGTTAGGTTTATAAGGCTAACTAACGAAAATATCACGACCTAACCTAACCAGTCGTTAGATTAACTGTACGCCTTTGACGATTGGTTAGGTTAGGTCATGATATTTTCGTTAGTTAGCCTTATAAAGCTAACTAAAGAAAGGCTGGGGTCCCTATTCTTCAATAGCTCCATATATATATATATATATATTATATTATATATATATTACACAGTAAGGCTCTAGTCACATGTAAATGACAGGAGAGATATTTCAGAAATTGTAACTATTATTAATATTTTGTATTAAGAAATATAATCTGTTTGTTCAAGCAAATCCACGTCATAGTCGAAAACTACAATAGACGTAGAAAGCCCTGAATTAATTTTTTTCGTACAAGAAAAAGGAGGAGGGGCCCAAGGGCGAACTGCAGAACTTAAGTTATGTTGTAGCGATACTGATTTTTTTATGTGCAAAATTATTACATTTTAATTCGTCAAGATGTATGAAACTGAAATTAAACTGAAACCAGAATTTAGCACCAAAAATTACATTCTGTATTGAAGTTTTACCTGAAGTTTCATTGATGCAACAGTAAAAATACAGTATAAAACAATGGTAATAAGTGTAAACAAAAATAAATACTATAAATAAATAAATAAATAAACAAACACGAAACACCAGTATAAACTGTTTTACACCTTTTAGATTAAGAAACAACAAAATCTGATATTAGTCATAAAACAAGGAATTCCAACCAATTAACTCAAATTTTTGAGTGGCATCTTATAACTGACAATTACTCTGAACAAGCGGATTGCCCGCTTGCTTTGAATTCTGCATGAAACTATTTCGTGACCGCGTGTATTCTTTGACAACATGGACAGCATTGCTTTTGGTTTTAACATTTTGGTCATGATCTGCGAAACATTCTAATGAGTTCATTCTTAAAATAGCATGATAAAGTTTTCAGGGATTTTTACATAAATATGGAAATACGAAAACATACAGGGTGTTCTAAAATTACCTAGTAAATTTTTATATGAACGCAATATCTTAACAAAAATGATGCGATATTTAACAATTTTATTTCAAATACAGCAACAATAAGAAAAACAACAATATAATTGTTTATTTTAGATGTTCAAAGTGTCTTCCTTCAACTTGAAGACATTGTTCACAACGTCCGACTACTGATCGACAGACATTCTTTGAAGATCCTGTGATATGGTTCCGAATTCATTGGTAATTCGTTGTTGCAACTCTTGAAGTGTTCTTGGCTTTGTTGCATAAACTTTTTCACGAACCCCCCCCCCCTCACAAAAAAAAATCCATTGGGGTAAGATCGGGTGACCTAGCTGGTCACTGGACAGGCGCCCGGCGACCTATCCATCTTCGAAGAAATTGTTGATCCAACCATAATCTCGTTTATAGTGCGGAAGGAGCACCGTCCTGTTGCCACAAGAATGTGTGAATATCAATGTGATTCGATAGTACTGGAAGAACTTTATTTTGTAAATGATGTAAATAAGATTCACCAGTGACTACCATTTGAGAAGAAGAAAGGACCCACCATACCTGTAGAAGTTATACCGCCCCACACCATAACTCCAGGGGACATTATTTCAGCTGTCACAACATTATGAGGATTTTTATCAGCCCAGTAATATGAATTATGCCTGTTTACATTCCCATTAAGCATAAACTTAGCTTCATCGATCCACAATATGGAATCCACTAAACCTTCCTCCTCGGCACAATGATTCAAAAAGACTTCACAAAATTGAAGCCTTTGATCAGGATCATCATCGGACAAGGCAAATTGATTTATTAGGACTCTGAGTAATTGCTGTTGCTACTGTGTCCATGTTTTCTTGTGTGGTAGCTGAGATGGGTCTTCCAGCACCTGGAGCTTGCTGGACAGAACCATACTTTTCAAATTTCTCTTTGATTTATTTAAATGTTTCTGGTCGAGGAGGTCTCATACTCCACAAATTTTCTTATGTTGTTGTTGCACTGATACACTAACCTCACAACACTCACTCGCTGCTCAAGCGTTAGACGAATGCACCGCACTGTCTGTCCACCATCTTTAATTATTATCTGATACAATAAACTTGGGGTATAAAATTTAGGTTAGTATACTTCTCAGAAAATTGTGATAATATCATATACTTTTTGTTAAATTATTGCATAATATTTTAAATATCGCAGAATTTTTGTTAAGATATTGCGTTCATAAAGGTTTATTAGGAAAATTTAGAACACCTTGTATAATAACATGGAAATTTCTAATAATAGTACAAAAGTTTAATACATTGTTTTTGGACGGCTTTTGTATGTTTTTTTTCACTTCTCATAAAATTTCAAGCTCGTGATTCCTATACATTAGCTTTGACACAAACTACCATACTGATTCTTTGCATACTATTCAAGAATTACAGCCATAAATTTACTGTAAATAAACTTAGAGATAGTCTTTGTTTATCATTTCTAGGGTATAAATATTCAGGTTTTTTTAAATTTATTTCCTGTTCCCTTCCATATGTTTATTGGGTACTGCAACCCTTTAGAGTTTAGAATATAGGCCTAAACTGATGAGCTTAACACAATGTCATTAGCATAAGCTAGCTTATTTGTCTTAGTGTTCCCCCTTACAGCACCCTGCTCTGGCATCATTTAACTCATTAGTATGCACATTAAAGGGAAAGGGTAGTTGAAGGACCCCTAACTGTACTCTAAATGAGGTCATTAAAAAATAGAAAACACATTTCCACTCTGACTGTTCAATTTTGTTGGGAAAACCAAGACTTCTTTTCATTGAATAACTCAAATTCTTATTATTATTGCAGATATTTTTAAAAATATTATAATTAACCTTATCTCAGACTTTTCTTAGATTTATAAAACAGCTTCATTTTCAATATACATGTTTATTATGCCCTTTAAAGTACACACTGCACATTTTGAGGCTGACTACCAACATAACGGGACGGAATTCACATTGTATCACATTCTCGGAGACACTAGCATCGGACCTGGAGCTTTTAAATAATTTAGTAAAGCGGATAAATGTTGCAGCTTGTAGGTGCTTCTTTTTACGTGGTTTATGTGTGACGGTACTATTTTTAACTAAGGACATGACGTACTGTGTATACTCATGAATTAATTTGTATTATACATATGAAAAAGTATAATGAAATTCATAGCAACTAATACGTGTGCAAAAATGGATCATGACAGTATTTTATACATTTACTTGACACAGAGTAAGATAATGATGCTTCTCTTTCCAGCCATCCACTCGTTCTTTAATTGTAAACCTATTCTCTAAAACCGTAAGTGGTGTGGGTGCCGTGACTCACGAAATTCTACCAGAACGCCGAATTCACTAACACCACAAAGAGAATCTTCGATATTAATCTTTGTCGAGTCTATTCAAAATGAAGAAATAACACAGAAAGTAACGTAAATTTACCTTTACTTAATGTCTCCTTCGCAGACTGACCCCCTCTGTATTAGACCTCTCTAAAGCTTTTGACACATTAAGTCATGATAAGTTTTGGTTCGATAAATTAGATAAGTTTTGGTTCGGTAAGTTAGATAAGTTTTGGTTCGATAAGTTAGATAAATTTTGGTTCAATAAGTTAGATAAGTTTTGGTTCGAAGACTATCTTACAGCAGTAAACTAGTCATGTATGGTGTTTCACAAGGTTCAGTCTTGACTCCTATCCTTTTCATTTTTTTCTTAATAATATTATCACGTTCATAAGTGGGTGTACGATCGTCATGTATGCCAACTGAGGCAAACTGAATGAAATAATAAGGACAGAAGCAAACTTATCTAACCTGAAACAAGTCTTGAAAATAAATCCAAATAAAACGCATATGAACGGTATATGAATAAGATAAATGAAGAAATTCAAATAAAATTTGATACTTGTCACATATCAATTTCTAAATCAGTCAAAAATCTAGATATGATCTTTGACAAACACATGTCTTTTAACATGTGCAGAAAAGCGAAGGTGCACCTTAATCCCTTTGCAAAAGATGAAACACAACTTCAATATAGCAACGAGAACATTGATCGTAAATAGTCTGGTAATGAGCAACATATCCTACTGTTCTCTCATTTGGAGTAGATGTTTCTCAACTTCACTAAAAGAAGTTCAAAAATTGCGAAATTTTGCATCCAAAGTGGCATTTGGATAGGGAAAGAAAAGCGATCATGCAACTCCTTTTAGAGAAAAGATAAGCTGGCTAAATGTAAACCTAAAGCTGCAATTTGATATTTACAAGTACCTTCCTCACTGTTTTCTTCAAACCATCGTCATCCTGACATGGACCTCAATAATAATGACGACCCACAAACAAACATGAGACGATTTCATGCTGGTGGAATGCTAGTGTCACAAATCGCTCTTACACTATCGAATAGCCTTCCTACTCTAATTAAACAAACACTTTCCTAATCTAACTCCAAATCTCCTTTAAATAAACATCTTGGTAATCTTAACGCCGCATCATGTACACACATATTTTAATTCTAAAACCGCAGATGTGCAATCTTCACTACTATCAATGAATGCTGCATTATAATTTTGAAGCATACACATATATATATATATATATATATATATATATATATATATATACACATATGTGTGTGTGTGTGTGTGTGTGTGTGCATATGCATTTATATATGTGTATATGTTGTCATGTAGATGTTAATTTTTACTTAAAAATTATTATTTCATTTTAAGACTAAACTTGCATCATAATGTTGATTTAACTTATGCTTAACCTAATTTAACCTAATGTTTATCTGTAAATTCCAGTGCACCTTTTTATATAACGTTTATGCTGATTAAATTATATTTATATTTCATTCTTTTGTGAATTTATTCATCTATTTATTCTTTTATGAATTTATCATGCTTGATTTCATTCTTTTATGAACGGTAAGTAATGATGGGATTGTTTAATCTTCGCAATATCTTAAAAGGTCATGTGATGGAGGGGACCTACAGTTTTACGTGAGATTCAAACCACTGGTCAAAACATAGTCTGGACGTATCTTTTATGAACATATTGTGTATAACTTCATTTTGTAATACCTTCCTATTGCAGAAGAATAAAAGATTTTTGTTTGCTTTTTGTTATAGAGAATCATCCTCATCTGTGTACGGAGTATACTGTAGACCAGGGCTTCTCAAACTTTTTTCACTTGCGACCCCTTTGGATCAGACAAATTTTTTCGCGACCCTTCACTCAATGTTATAAAAGCAATAGGTACTAACACTGTATATTTATGAAAAAAATAATATTTTCAAATGTTTCTGCGACCCCCAATAATATTTACGCGACCCCTAGTTTGAGAAGCGTGGCTGTAGACTATATTTGGCGTTTTATTGAAGAAGGTCCCAGCGTGAGGACCAAACGTCTTGTTTTCATATAAATTACTATATTCTTGTATTGGTTTTATGAATTCAAGTATTAACTTTTGTTTTCTGCTCCCAGTTAAATGAATTCCTCTATGGTTAACGCGAACTCTCGGGTTTATTTTAGAGAGAGGGAGAACGTAAAGTTCCTGTATGGAAATAAGAACGAATGCCATAATGGTCACGACTGGACTAGAATGAATAAAAAGGTTTCTCTGAGGATGAATCCTAATCCTACTGTAATTATGTCCGACACTACTTCCCCTCCAGTTTGGTGTGAGTCGTGAGTCGCCGTGTGTCCCGACTCACGCCAGGACTAGAATTATTCCACCCAAAAGAAATGTGTTAAGTGCCAACTTCCTGACTTTTTAACAAACAAAAATCAATAAGAGATCACGCAATTTACAGGAATCCAGCTGGTACAGTAGGGTGGATCGATTTTACATTTTTTTCGATTTCCATATTCTAATAGAGACAAAAACTTGCGCATGCATGAGAAAATAGCCTCTGCAAAATTTAGCTTAATAGGTAATCATCTTCTGCCCCCGGCAGAGCGATGAAAATCATATTTTAGTAGTCAAAAACGTATTTTTCTTATAATTTTTAAAATATTTCAATATGCATCAAAATTATTCCTAATAACTATAAAGTCGATGAAAAAGACCTCATATGATCGTTTTTCCAAGCGCGTTGTCCTACGTTAATATCTTTTGCCCCCGGCAACAACGTCAAATGTTGAAAAAATAGGTAATTTATATACATATTTTCAGATCGGCTCTTTGTCTTAAATAATGCATTTATATATTTCCCATAACATTTATATCGTTGCTTAGGCATGAAATAACACGCAAAATTTTATGACTCTACGCTAGGGTTTAAAGGTCATCTCTGGTGAGTGCTGCCAGCAGCAGCTGCCACTGACATGGGGCATTTTACTCCTGCATCAGGTTCTGCCACTGCAATAACATCAGGTATCATCAACTTTCTAGAGACTAACAATATTAGCACGGACGACATTGTGGCTATCGGCTGTGATGGTACCGCAGTGAACACGGGTCGAAAGGGTGGAGCCATTCGTATGATTGAAATGAAACTACAAAGGCAAGTTCAGTGGATCATATGCCTATTACACGGTAATGAATTATCACTGCGACACCTCATTCAAGACTTGGACGGCAAAACAACTGGGCCAATGGGCTTTACTGGACCAGTTGGAAAACAACTGAACGACTGCGAAAAACTTCCAATTACAGAATTCGATGCCATTCCATCTCCCGACATTGACATAGATGATGCCGAGTTGAGCACTGACCAAAAATATTTGTTAGGCATCTACAGAGCAGTGTCGAGCGGTAGCTGCTCTTCAGCTCTCGCGGCTCGAAATCCAGGTAAGATGGCGCATTCCAGGTGGCTGACAACAGCAAATAGATTTCTGCGCCTCTATGTTTCAACCAGTGAACCCTCCAGCACCTTCAACGAAATTCTGCGATTCATTATGACAGTTTACGCACCAATTTGGTTTAAGATAAAGAAAAACTCCAGTTTCACTGAGGGCGCAAAACATTTTTTCGAAATGATGCGTCTCTCTCAGACCATGCCTCAAAGATCTAAGACAATCGCCAACAAAGTCCTCCGTAGAAATTCTTTCTTTGCTCACCCAGAAAATATTTTGATCTCCATGCTACATGCCGATGAGCAACACATAAGAGAATTGGGATGGAGAAGAATATTAAAAGCACGATCAAAACAATCACCAGCGGGGGAAATTCGAGCCTTCGCCATGCCCGAGCTGCTCTACGATAGTCAAAACTATTACGAAATGATCAACTGGCAAACGGCTGAGGTGATCGAACCCCCCGTTACAAAAACGATACCTGATACCCGAATAAAAGAGTTTGTTGAGACGGGAGACCAGCCTGATGGACTGATCCCACTATTCCCTTGTCATACTCAAGCGGTCGAGAGACTCATCAAATTAGTAACCGAAGCCTCTGCCAGTGTAAGTGGAATAGAAGAGAGGGACGGATTCATCCGCTCCCGTCTTCACTCCCGAACAAAAATTCCACGATTTGATTCTAAGAAAGATTACCGTATGCAAATCGACATGCAAGCCAAAGGAAGGGTGGTTGGGGCTGGATAGGGTGGAACTCGACGTACAGCCACCTCCTCGTGGTGAGTTCTGGGTTGCTAATTTTATAAAATTAGCAAGCGAGGAGCTGTACTTAGTACTTATTGTACTTATAACATCGCATTAACGTAATTATAATCCACATTTAGACTTTTCTCGGGGACAGAAGATATTACTCTAGAGCAGTGGTTCTTAACCAGGGGGGCGCGCCCCCCTAGAAACAGGAATTTCTCTAATTGTATTTGTTATTCTCTTAACGAGAGCATGGGCTAATATTGAGAAGTTATTGAGAATGTTATTTTGATTGAAGGGGGGCGTGGAGGGAAGGACCAATTCCTAGAGGGGGCATGGTAGTAAAAAGGTTAAGAACCACTGCTCTAGAGTCATAAAATTTTGCGTGTGTGTTATTTCTTGCCTAAGCAACGATATAAATGCTATGGGAAATATATAAATGCATTATTTAAGACAAAGAGCCGATCTGAAAATATGTATATAAATTACCTATTTTTTCAACATTTGACGTTGTTGCCGGGGGCAAAAGATATTAACGTAGGACAACGCGCTTGGAAAAATGATCATATGAGGTCTTTTTCATCGACTTTATAGTTATTAGGAATAATTTTGATGCATATTGAAATATTTTAAAAATTATAAGAAAAATACGTTTTTGACTAAAATATGATTTTCATCGCTCTGCCGAGGGCAGAAGATGATTACCTATTAAGCTAAGATTTTGCAGAGGCTATTTTCTCATGCATGCGCAAGTTTTTGTCTCTATTAGAATATGGAAATCGAAAAAAATGTAAAATCGATCCACCCTATGGTACAGTCATCAATTTCAATGGTATCAGTTGTCGTAGACATTTAACAGTTGTTGTACAGAAATGGATTAATAACGTCATGATGCTAGCAGATGATTTCCTTTCAGCTGTACACCGAAAAGAGAGAGCGACAGGATTCAAAGTCCCAAGAACTGCGGAATAGAATAGAAGTGGTGCACATTGTAGAAAGGTACAGTTTAGAAAGCACCTGATAAAAGAAAACACGTTGATCATTTAGGTGTTTGCTGTATGAAAGTGTCGTTAGCAGGATCAAAAGGTGTCTTTATCTCGGTATTGGCTCTCCAGAACTGCTTTCTGTCCCAAATGAGTACTAAGAACAGGGAACCCCTTGACTTCAGATTCTCCATATTTCTAAAATGGTCCCATTGCCTTGTAGGTCTCCTTTGAGCGGTGCAACTCAGTGGTAACCGAGCTAACGACATCTGATCGACTTGACATAAATCCGACAAGTTAGTGTGGGTTAAATTAAACTAGGTTAGATTAGGTTAGCATAGGTAAGGTTACGCTAGGTTAGATTAGGTTAATTTAATTTTTTTAGAATGTTGATGTTATGTCTCGTTGATAGAATGGGTATAAGTCCGTAATGACGTGATTTTCAGTTCACACTGGGTGCCAGATGCCAGCCAGATGCCATTTCACCGAATTAAATAATGTCTATTTTCTTTCACTATATAATTTTTTTTTTTTTTAAATGTATTTATAAGTTTTATAATTTTCGTTCTGTTCATACACTTCTATCTTTTTTTGGTCTATTTCGAGTATTGATTCATGTTATTTTAATTTATTAATGAAGGCCATAACAACAATAGTTTTGCCCCAGGGTTAGTTGCTTATTATACAGTTATATAGATGTAAATGTTTAAGATTATTTTTTAGTCGAAGTGTATTAAATAATTTAATTGGAGTTAGACAACTCAAATTTTTCTTCTTGAAACACTTTTAAAACTTTTAAAGTCTAAAATATTTCGGAGTTTTGACGAATTTTCTTTAAAGGTTCACTGTAAATTTGCAGTCAAAGAGAAGTTTAAATTATTCCTTAAAAAAAAAATATATATATATATATATATATATTCAGCGGGTTTTTACAACGAATAACTTTACGAAGAAAACGTATGAATTGTCACTTTTCTGCCCAAAACTTAACGAAATTTTGTATCTCATTCTCTTATATATATATATATATATATATATTATATATATATATATATTATATAATATGAAAATTACTTCACTAAAGTAACAAGTGAGTAATATTTATGATGAAAATGGACGATTAAAAATGATAATATGAGTGGTGCAGCAAAATATTGTAGGAGAAGCAAACAATTTACTTGGAAAAGCTTCTTGAGAATGAATTCACAACAACAGGATCCAGACGAGAAAGATCCTGGCTAAGGTTGAAATTGTTTGTAAGTTGAATAATGGCAGACTTCAGAATATTTGTATTAACAATGTTGCTTGAGTGGAACAGAACTAAAACATTATTCTAATTAATACAATGGGATAACTCAAACAAATGGACAAAAAGGACATTGGACGACTGTCCTGTTCTAACGGAACGGGACGAGTGTAAAACAGTATCAATATTTGGGACTCTGTCTCTCTTATTTATGACAAAGCCTGAAAACACCACCACGTATGGCGTATGAAGTGCAGCAGGTGTAGAATTTAGCCATGTTGTGGAGGTGGGGGGGGCTACGTCGTGAACAATGTCGTAACACCGCTTCCCAGAGATCTGCGAAGTTAAGCGACATTGGGTCTGGGTAGTAGTTGGACTGTTCTCCACGCCCAGATTATGTAGCGACCAGTGGTTCGGATCCCACGTAAAGCTGTAGGTCCCCTCCGTCATGTGACCTTAGATGTTGCGAAGGAGGTTAAACAACCCCAACAAATAAATTACAATTGGCGGGGGTGAGGGAGTGCTGGTCCACCAGGATGCCGGCGTGAATGAATGTGTATGTTTTAGTTTCCATCTTTTCTCTTCTTCATCACCTTTTGTATTTTATATCCGACCATGTCTGTCTTCTCACCCCAACTCATTTTGGAAATGAGATTTTTTATAATGAATAAACGAATTAAATTTATCCAAAATTCTAGTCATCTTCGGTCGTAATGAAAATGCTGTCAACAATTTTTTTTTTATTGTAGAAAGGAGGGGTCAAGAGCAAATTAACGAAGGGCAAATTTATTATTAATCTTATACGTTCAAAATATGCTATATTTCTGACAGAGAAAGTGCTGAAATTAAAATGTAAAATGGACAAAAAATGAATTAGAACTTGATAATTTAGATCTACAGATCTACAGAAGCTAACGCTAACAAAGACCCTAAGATCCACTCTAAGGTTAGCCCGAGAGAAAGGAAAGAGTACGGGGTTAAGAGAAGAGAAGAGAATAAGGGGTTAAGTAAGGAGGAACACCTATCACTCGTGGGTTAACATTCATTCAGAAAAAGAGAAAAAGACTCATCATCATCATCCGCCGGGCACTGCCAACAAGTCAGAAAAATAGTCGGAGAGAATAGGAGAGGGGTGAAAGATGAAAAGAAGTAAAATAAGAACGCTTAAAAACCATGCAAACACAGTCTTTACTCACTGTCATACCATGCAAACTACAAACATGCAAGAAAGAGTTACAGACATGCAAAGTAAGGAGGGGATAAGAAAAAAAAAGAAGGTAAAGTTAAACAAAAAGTGGGTTAGTTTACGCTACGAGCTACATCTACGTTCGTGTTGGTCTAATTTTTTTTTTTTTTTAAATAATTTTATTGCTGGCATCACACGCTGGCATGTCACAAGCTGGCATTTATCGTCAACAGACTCATCCTCGAGCACCACCACCAGAGCTCCAGTTGCTAACTTTTTTTTATTTTAAACAACGTTAACATTTTTAAAATGTCTGTCAAGACGGTTCTTAAACATATTAACACTGGTAGAATGAACGACTGACGCGGGAAGATTATTCCATTTATCAATTACTTTAAACGTAAAGAAGTTTTTAGCGATATTAGTAATGAAACGTCTGCCACGCAACTTAAATCCGTTATTACGAGTATTACTATTATCGAAAGTGAACAATTTGTCCAAAATTTACGCTATCGATGTTATTAACGATTTTGAAAACTTCAATAAGCTCCCCCCTTAATCTCCAAGTTTCGAGTGAATACAGGTCTAACTCTTTAATCCTATCTTCATAAGGCTTGTTGCGCAATGACGGAATTAGTTTCGTGGCACGACGTTGAACCCTTTCTAACCTATCAATATCCTCACGCAAGTACGGGCACCAAAATTGAACGGCATATTCTAAATGAGGCCTGACAGGGACTTGTAAAGGGGCAATATAATATCCTTCGATTTAAATTCGAAATTACGCGCTATGAAACCTAACATCCTATTAGCTTTTGCGCAAGACTCCAGGCACTAGTTCCTAACCTTTAAATCCTTAGATACGCGTACGCCTAAATCTACTTCCTTGTCAACGCTCGCTAACTCCCTATAATCCATCGTGTACGTGTAATTACTGTTGAGAGAACCTATATGCAAAACTTTACATTTGTCTACGTTAAATTGCATCTGCCACTTATCCGTCCACTCCATAATCCTATTTACATCGTCTTGGAGCCTATTACTATCGTCCTCGTTAACAACCTTACCGCCTATTTTAGTATCGTCCGTGAATTTTGACACGTTACTAGTCAATCCTACATCTATGTCGTTAATGTAAATTACGAATAGCAATGGGCCTAACACTGAACCCTGTGGGACACCGCTACCTACATCTAACCACCCCGATTCACTGCCATTAACTACGACCCTCTGTCTCCTAGCACGAAGCCATTCTTCTAACCAGTTAGCTACCTGACCGCGTGTACCGTGCGCTTTGACCTTCGCAATTAGTCTCCTATGCGGAATTGTATCGAACGCCTTTTTAAAATCTAAATAAATAACGTCAGCTGCTCTATGCCTATCGTATTCGCGCACTATTTCGTTATAAAATTCTAAAAAATTAGTTAAACAAGACCTATGGCGTCGAAACCCATGCTAACTACTATTAATCAAATCTCTACTTTCTAAGTGATCGATGATACGATCCCTAACTACGGATTCCAAAAGTTTACCAACAATTGACGTTAAGCTAATGGGCCTATAATTGCTAGCTACTGCGCGGTCGCCTTTTTTAAAAATAGGCGTGACGTTAGCTAATTTGAAGTCTTCAAGAATAATCCCCATTTCGAGTGACTGATTAAAAATCATCGTTAAGGGGCCTACGATAACTTCTTTCAAATCTTTCAAATGTCTGGGATAAAAAGCGTCAGCGCCTGGAGCCTTGCTAACTTTTAGCCTATCGATATAATGCGCAATCTCACCCTCGTAAACAGTTATTTCATCCAAAATAGTCTCGCTACTAAATGGAACGATATCGGGTGCTTCTGTAGTATGCGGTCTACCTACGATTCGGCGGTCTACCTTTTAATTATAGCTTCTTATCTTGTTTACTAATTGTTTGTTTACATCCCATTGTCAATCGCCCTTGACGATTGGTTAGGTTTAGTCATGATATTTTCGTTAGTTTTAACGAAAATATCATGATTAAACCTAACCAATCGTAGGTAGACCGCATACTACAGTAGCACCCGATATCGTCCACGTCGGGGACATTATTTACGTCTTCTACGGTAAAAACTCTCGCAAAAAAGTTATTGAAAATACCCGCCATCGCCTGAGCGTCAGAAGCCAAAGCGCCATTAACATCCACTAAAGGGCCTATGTTATCTTTTACCGGCTTACGATTATTAACGTATTCAAAAAACTTTTTTGGATTATGTTTACTATCCGCAGCTATAAGTATCTCTAAATTACGCTTGGCATTCCAAACTGATCTTTTAACCTGACGCCTAAGCTCGATATATCTATTAAAGTTAGATGCCGTGCCATTGCGCTTACTAAGTCTATACGCTCTATTACGCTCGTTTATGAACTCTCCTATTTCCCTAGTCCACCACTTCGGCCTACCACGATTTCTAGCGCGCTTAGGCCTACGAGGAATAAACTCCCTTTCAATATTCCTAAAACTTTCTTTAAACGCCACCCAATGCAAATTTGTGTCATTGCCCATACATAAGTTATCCCAGTCCACTACTCTCATCCTATCCGCAAAACTATCAAAATTAGCCCTACGAAAATCAAGGACTTCTATTACGTTACTATCCTGTGTGTTTTCTATCAATAACTTAAACCTAAGAATTTGATGATCACGAAATCCTAAACTCTCGCCTACTTCTAAACCTTCGACTGTATTCTCGCCGTTCGTCATCACCAAATCTAAAATATTGTCACCGCGCGATGATTCGGTAACTATCTGTCGTAAAAAGTTATCGTCCATAAACTCAACCAATCTCAAACCCTCCTCATTACCAGTAAAATTCTCGTAATTAACATTAGGGCAGTTAAAGTCTCCGACAATTATACTATTCCGATTGTCAATAAAATTACCAAGAAGTGAGTAAAATCTAGTATCTGTATCGAGGGGTTGAACGGGAGGTCTATAAACAACAACAAAATTAAAACTAATACAACGCGCCCTAACTTCAACACATATCGAATTAATTGCTGCCGGAAAATCTAACTTAACCTCGATAACCCTAAGGGAATTACGAATGTACAGCAAAACGCCTCCACCAAACCTATGTAACCTATCATTAGTGAAGAGTTTAAAACTCGGTATATCAAGTTCCCCCAACAAGTCCCGAGTCACGGTATTTAACCAAGTTTCAGTGAGAGCAACTATATCAAAATTGCCGGAATAAATTATCGCCTTAAATTCATTTAATTTATTTCTAATACTACGCGCGTTACAATAAAAGACGTTTAAGTTATTTTTTACCACGGGCCCGCGTTTTAAACTATTTATCACGTCGGGCCCGCGTTCCCCGGACCCACAACGTTTAAAGAGGGCTTCGTCCTATACATCTTTCGCAGGTTTTCGTCTATTAACCTTATTAACCTACCTAGCCTAGCATTACCTATTTCATTAAAATGCACCCCCATCTTTTATAAAAAGGCTAGGATCACTGAATTCGGACCACAGCTTTACGAAGGGTACATTTTCCTCAGCACAAATCTCTTCTAATTTATTATTCAAAAATATTGCTTTTGACGTAATTCTAAGACCCAACCCGTGCGTAGGGGTAATACCTAGAACTAAAGACCTATCTGACCTCGCCTTCAAGGACCTAATTAACCCCCTATATCTCTCCAAAAGGTCAGGCACTCTCGTATCGGGCCTATACGAGTCGTTGCCTCCTACCATCGTCACCAACATTGAGTGACGGGAGGCAACGTTAATCCTATCCACTTCGTCTCTAACTCTGTCAACCCTGGCCCCTGGGAGACAGACCCTCCTCCTCTTGGTTGGATGCCGTTCAACGAACTCTTTGTCCATGTGGCGCACTAAAGAGTCCCCAAATAAAATAATTTCCCCCTCATTCACGTCCCTTTCCAAATGGGCGAAAGGGTTCGAAACCTCGATAGGGGGGCTTCCTATCACCTAATGTACGCGGCCTAGCTCCACCCTTAACTTCTCTAAATCCCTCGCTATCTACTACTCTCGGACTAACCTTAACCCCTTCCTCAACTCTATCTAACCTTCCCGACAAGCTACCTAAACTAGAAACTAGGTTACGCACTTTATCACGATCTTCCAATTTAATATAAAATTCTTTTATAAATATACAAGTATCACCTAAAATACTATACGAAAATATATAAAATCACATATACAAGTTTGTCAGACATCACCAGATAGTCAGAATGTGATATACCCTATATATGGGGGTACTGGGAAGGGGCCCCCTAAACGGCTAGGGTAGTCTGCACCAAATTTAGTGTACACATTAAGGGAGAATCCGGGAAGGTTTCAGTAACACACCCGCTCCTTCCAGTTCCCCCTCTAGATTGTGTTTCGGAAGGCGCAGCAGGCATTCTAGTATATATATATATATAATATATATATATATATCGGTGGTGTAGTGGTTAGCGTCGCTGACTACGAATCCATCGGCCCCGGGTTCGAGACCCGACTGCAGCTGGCGCGCAGCAAAACCCAGCTGTTCATCCTTCCACACAATAGAGAAAGTGGATGGTAGATAAATGGGTACCCGAGGTGGCCTAGTGGTTAAGACACTGGGCTGCTGATGGGGCATGGTTCGGATTCCACGTTAAACTGTAGGTCTAAGGTGGAGTGAAAAGCTTGGCCTTCGTCAGAATGAACAATCCGGGCGGAAGCTAACCAAAGGTTATATATACCGGGTGGCCCATAATTCAGGAACCATAGGAATAATTGTATTTTGTTTTTCTAATAATTCTTATACTTTCTAATAATGTTGTTTTTTCTTTTTAATGAAAAAAATTGAGTGGAGTTATATCTGGTGACCTGGGTGGCCATTTGAAAGGACCTTTTCGGCCAATCCATCTGTTGGGGAACGTTTTATCAAGGTATTTGGGAACTCGCATGGCAAAATGAGGAGGTGCACCGTCTTGCTGAAAAAACATGCCACGTCGTTTGTTTATCGGTACGTCATCCAGATAATTCATCTAAAAGAAAATAAAGAAAAAAAAACATTATTTGAAAGTACAATAATTATTAGAAAAAAATACTATTCCTATGGTTCCTGAATTATGGGCCACCCAGTGTGATATATATATGTATTAGTGATGGATCGAGTGGTCGGTTTTTCACAACCGCGGTTGCGGTTGTGTTTGCGGTTGTCGAATTTTTTCCAACCGCGGTTGCGGTTGCTGTTGTGTTTGCGGTTGTCGAATTTTTTCCAACCTCGGTTGCGGTTATCATATACTAGGAAAAATGCGTAATTATTAACTGGATTTAGCCACTATAGTGCGATTTAGCCACACTTGGTACATAATATATACTAAATAGTATTTATTTAGTAAATACATTATGTTGAACACAAGTTTGGCAATACACCGCTACCGCTATTTGTGTGTTGCAAAACTTGTGTTCACCATAAGGTATTTACTAAATAAATACTATTTAAATGAAGTATATTCTAAACTTATATAGCTATTATGAAAGAATAGGTCAAATTAATTAAAACCATATTTTGCACTAAGTGTGTTACCAGGATGAGGGACGAGGACCCATCGCACTGTTCATCCCACCTACCACTTTCCCCAGCCTCCACCCATTGGAAAGTTATGGATTATTATTCATTTGAAAAACTGAAGTCAAACTTAATGACAGGCAGTGTGAATTTCAAGAATAATATTTTTGCATGGAGCTCACAGAGTAATAACTTAGAGCGCAGTTTAAACCAATTTTACTACGGCAGCCGTATGACGTCACGTTTAAGCACGCATAAGGAGACCCATCATTTTCTTTTTAAAAAAAGAAATATTTCTAATTAACCTAAAATTAAAATTAACTAAGCTTTTACAACCGCAACCGCACTTATGGAACGGCGGTTGCGGTTACCGTTGCGGTTGTGAATTTTTGTGCGATTGTAGTGCGGTTGCGGTAGCGGTTGCGGTTATTGGATCCATCACTAATATGTATATATATATATATATATATATATATATATATATATATTTATTTATTTATTTTTTATTTTTTTATTTTTTTTTTCCCGCAACTGAGTTGGTCGGTGAAAATTTAATTGCAGAAATCACGAATAATATTTGAAGTTCATTTTCATACATATGCCTATATTTATGGTTCTATAAAAAGGATTTTCTATACTTGTACTTGCTAAAATTTCCACACCTATACACCACCCCTTCCACCCTATAATATTTTTATGCAGGAAAGAGGGGCCAAGGTCGAACGACCGCAAAAACGGCCCCTCCTCTCATATCCGTAACATGCATCCGTTAAAACTAAAGCAATTAAAGTATTAGTAATACACAAAGTTTTGTTAGTTTCAGGATTTTCATCATCTAACTAACTACCTTTTGAGAAGTAAACAGAAGGTGGAAGACTTGAAACACATGATAACATACGTGAAAATAAATGTCAACTTATTATAGAAATTGCTTTTGTCATTATAACAATGAAATCCAAGAGTCAAGGGCTATAGAGGCTCATTTGAAAAAGGTAAAATGTAGGCATTATTTTGCGTACCTTGAACAGTTTTTAAATAAAATTCAATCGTTTTAATAATATTATTATTTAATATTTTCACTTAATTATAAATTTCTTCTATATATTTTTTTAAAATAGATTCTATATCAAATCCTCCGTTAAATTCATTGCAGTTTTGGCAAATGTAGTCACATTTTGTATTGCTAATCAACTTTCTGTTGATGACGTAAGAATGGTAACTGCTTTTGTTGGTTTAACTCGAGAAACGGCCCTAAATTATAACTCCCTTATCTACTGAATTCCCACTTTACAAAGACTAAAATTGGGTACAAAACCGAAAATTCGCCCAGAGAAGCGAGACCAGGTGTGAATGGTTTTACAAAAGAAGGATACAGTCAAAGGCAGGTAGACTCTCGGCTTCAAATATCTCAGTGAGCAGTACGCAAGATGAAAAACAGGATTTTTGACGATGTCGTGTACAGTCGAAAATGAAGATCGTGTAGGACACAAAATAACGACTCCACGCACTGATAATGAGATCAAAAGGAAGGCAAAGGTCAGCTCTCTCATCACCAGTGTTCAGATCCAGATACTTTGTCCAGAGATGAGAACCAGATCATACAATTTGGGCAGGATTACCTGTACGTCAGGCACCCATCCAATAAACGACAAAATTTCAAATACTGTATTGCCACCATAAGAAACCCTCCAACGGTTATGTTTTTAGGATGGTTTGGTGCCCAGAGCACGGAAAACTCTGATTTTTACCCATAAGATACGACCAAGAATTCTCAACCTATAAATCGGATTGAGAACCTGTGTAAGATATCTCACGAAGATGTTTCTTCTGCTATATATAAACAGTTTGACAGTCTAAAATTGCCCTGGAATTGTGCCAAAACCTTATCATGCCCATACCAACAGGATCACTGCAATCGTTGATGCCAAGTGAAAACCCGCTAATTATTATTAAATCCACAACGAAAACGTAATTGCTTAAAACATTATTTAATTCCAATCTTTTGAGCTTGACTCTATGCAAACAAGTTGCCAATTACGATACATTAAAGTTCTTATTTTCGATTAGATTAAAGACATATTTTGAATTTCTTCGGATAAATATTCGGTTCTAAGTCATTTATATATTATGTAAGTCTTCTATATCCCCAAAGTATAAGGAAGTATAGAAATAATATTTTTATGCCTATCATTATTATTATTATTATTATCATTACACTTATATTTTCAATTATTTCTATATTATACATACCAGTATGCCATCCGTGATCCTAATATTAATATCTAATACAAATTAGATACTAATAGAAGATAATATAGATACTGTATGATACAGATAATCCATGCAGATACCTTTGCTCGTCGTTTTATTATAGAGATTAATCACTTCATATATATATATATATATATATATATATATGCTGTATATATTCGTGTGTGTGTGTGTGTGTATATATATATATATATATATATATTAAGTGACTATATTTGCAAAACGTAAGCACTTTAAAATGTTTCAATTTCCAGAAATAAGACCTCCATTTGCATAAATAATGTCTCAATGCATATTTTAATATTATTTAATTTGGGTAAATAAATGTGAGTATTCAAAAGGAAGGGTAAGAGGGGAGCACAAACACACTTCTGACCTACTACGGGAGCGTCATGCAAAACAGTTTGGTAGCCGCTAAGTTAATAAACAAATAAAGAAGAAGGAGGGAAGAGACCTGACAAGAAAAGGTGCAGAATAGTACATTTACTATCAGTTATTAATACTCGAACTTTGAACGATTTTACACAAATAATTTTAGTAACAAATTAACGTAGATATGACAGATCAAGGTAGAGGTTTTTATTTTTTTTTTTATGCAGGAAGGAGAAGCCAAGGGAGAATGTCCGCAAAAAAGGCCCCTCACCCCATAGAGGAAGAAGCGAGCCAAAATCAAGGTTCAGGGTTTACGAGATGTCTGGACACTCTGCGTTTGAAAGATTGGAGGTCATAGATAGGGGGAAAGATGGATTGAGGAAGATTGTTCCAGGAGTTGACCGGTTGAGTAGATGAAGGATTGAAAATACCAATTAACCCTTGCATTAGAGAGAGGGACGGAAAAGGAATGAAAATTTATCGAAAGTCTGGTACTTGCGTGCTCTCCTTAAAGGAGGAGGCATGCAGTTGGAGAGTTCAGAAGAGCAGTGTCCGTTATAATAGCGATAGTAAAGCGAGATTGAGGCAACATTGTGGTACAGTGCAGAGAAAAATATTTTTTAGTCACTGTCTTTGTCGCTCAATAAAGGTTAGTTAAATTACTAGGCTCCTATAGTCATTTACACAATTTTACAGAAAAAATGTTGCATAATCATTAGATCTTTGCTCATTCTAAAATTATCTGGAATTCTTTTCGAGCCGAACTAGTCAGTTTATTAGTTAAGTGGAGTTATATATGAAGCTAATCAACTGAATAAGATCACAAACCGAGGAAGAAAGTCATTCAAATTTTTAACAGTATCTACCTACTACGTAGTGTAATGTTGCACTGACTATTACCTAAGATTTACTGACATATTATCTGACCACCTTACTTGTTTAAAGGCATACAATTTATCTTATTATCCTTACATATTTCACAAAAGCAATCTGACCACGTGTGCATATATAAAATGTATAAATATTTTATTTACCTTTCAATTATAGAAAAAAATATAGTACAAATGTAACCAATTAACAATTTAATGTGATAATGTAAGGTAGTTTGGCAGTTATTATGTTTTATATAATACAGTAATTCACTCATTTCTTCTAAAAGCTTTCAGAGGAGTTTCAACCTTAGCAGATTTTGTAGATATTAAAGTAATTTGATGAGTCCGGTTAAAGGGGATGAATGTTTCATTAAAGTGTATCATTGAGTAAATATGAGTACGATATTTGTACAATAAAACCATTAAACAAGTGTCTTGTTTCTCTTTTTTTTATATTTCCTATTAATGTTGTACTACAGTTAATTTGGAGATGAAACTAGTTACTCTTTATCATCACTATAGAAACGCGAGATTAGCCTTGTGATTCGTTTCGCTTTTCAAAATTTAGTCTATCTTCTCGTTTTACTTCTGTGAGAGATTTGTATAAAGAAAACTGTTATGGAGTTTTCACAGATTCTTGACACAACATGAAACAAATACTCACTGATTGTTTTGTCCATGTGCTTCCTGGTTCTTCATGAAACTCATGAGAGATATACTGAAAGAACGTTCAGTGTATATATCATGCGTCATTAAGTAGAGTTTACTTCTGTTAAAAGAAAGTTCTTTGCAGTCTCGCATCTCTCTCTCTCTCGCTCTCTCTCTCTCTCTCTCTCTCTCTCTCTCTCTCTCTGTATATATATATATATATATATATATATATATATGATGAATAAACCACGAAGGAAAGGAAACACGGAAAGGTGCTCAAGCGCTTTCGTCTAATGACATCCTCAGGAACACTGAAGTACATAGAAGGTTACAGCCTATATATAGGTTACAAAAAAACAAAAAAAACACACCTATATATACATATATATATATACACACACACACACACATATATATATATATATATATATATATATATATATATATATAATAAACGAGAAATGAAAAAGAAAAAAAAAAATTATTAAAAGATTGTGGGATGGGCATACAACTTTGTAAGGAAACACTATCGATTTTTAGCACAAGATCAAACTACCGATTTTTAGCACAAGATTATACAAATTTATACTGGAAATCTGCCCGGGTTTTATCACTCTACAAATCTTGTAAAATAAATTGAAAAATAAAAGTTATTAAGGTGGCATACAAGTTTACCAAAGATTTAGCGTTCTACCCTTCTTATCTAAATTTTTTCTGAAGGAATTCAAAACAACAGGATCGAGTTGAAAAAGACCTTTGCTTATGTTGAAGTTATTTGAAAGTTGGATAATGGTTGCGGTACGTCGACGATATTTTGTGTATCTGGCCCATGAATCGTGACCTGGATAACTTCCTCCTTCAGTTAAATGATCAAGTCCCCTCCATTAAGTTTACTTTAGAAGTGGAACAAGACAATTCAATTCCGTTTTTGGATGTGCGTGTACATAGGGAAAGCCCAGGTTTTAAGTTCAGTATCTATAGGAAAAAAACAAACAATTTGTCCTACGTACACTTTTACTCGGGACATGACACGCCACTAAGAAGGCCATTTTTTCTTCAATGTTTCTCCGCGCCCTTAGGATCGCCAGTCCGGAATACATCGATGCCGAATTAGAAAAAATCAACGGTATTGGAACTGATCTGTGTTATCCATCTGCGTTTATGGAATCTTGTCTCAACAAGGCAAAACGAACTTTCTATCGGGGCAATAATAACACTCGTACTTTATCAAAAAATATTTTAGTACTTCCATTTTTCCCGGGCTTTTTAGGCATTGCTAATGTACTTAAACTTTTGGATATTCATGTAGTATTTTCATATAACAATATTGTGAAAAATATCGTAGTAAAAAATAGCCCTACCAATAATTCAGGCATTATCTATAAAATTGGTTGTAAACAATGTGATTCCTTTTACATAGGTCAGACGGGAAAGGATTTGCACACACGTATAAAACAGCATCAATATTCCGTTAGAACAGGACAGTCGTCCAGTGCTCTTTTTGTCCATTTGTCAGAGTTATCCCACTGTATTGATTGGAATAATGCTTCAGTTTTATTTCACTCTGGCAACATTGTTAATAGAAATATTCTTGAGTCTGCCATTATCCAACTTTCAAATAACTTCAACATAAGCAAAGGTCTTTTTCAACTCGATCCTGTTGTTTTGAATTCCTTCAGAAAAAATTTAGATAAGAAGGGTAGAACGTTAAATCTTTGGTAAACTTGTATGCCACCTTAATAACTTTTATTTTTCAATTTTTTTTATATACAAGATTTGTAGTGATAAAACCCGGCCAGATTTCCAGTATAAATTTGTATAATCTTGTGCTAAAAATCGATAGTGTTTCCTTACAAAGTTGTATGCCCATCCCACAATCTTTCAATAATTTTTTTTTTCTTTTTCATTTCTCCGTTTATTGTATATGTATGTATGTATATATATCGGGTGCGGCAAAAGTAACGCCCTTTTAATAATTGTACATCTTTTTTTAAGGTGTATTGAGCCAACCACAAAATTAATTAAATCCCAGTTATTTTTTAGTTTTTAATGAGAAAGTACTTATTATTTTTCTTAAAATGCTGTATTTTTCTTAAAAACCTTATTATTTCTCTTAAAATGCTGTAATTGATTTATTTCCTTCAATAAAAGAGAATAAACTAAAAAGGGCGCTATTTTTGCCGCACCCGTTATATATATATGTGTGTTGTTGTTTTTTTTGTAACCTATATATAGGCTGTAACCTTCTATGTACTTCAGTGTTCCTGAGGATGTCATTAGACGAAAGCGCTTGAGCACCTTTCCGTGTTTCCTTTCCTTCGTGGTTTTATTCATCATAAATATTTTTCACGTGTTACTTTTGTGAAATAATTTTCATATATATATATATATATATATATATATATATATATATATATATATATTAGGGTTATAACTTTTAGACTTTTTTTCAAATAAAAGATCTGTATCATAAATCGATGAACTTTTGCTTAAAAACAATGAAAAAAAACCCTAATTCCTCTCAGTTTTTAAAAAAGGTCACCCCCCCCCAAATCAAAAGTTTGAATCACCATAACCATATATTACGTTACTACTCATAAGTATATAAATATATTATTATTAGAGGGCGGACTTTTAGGTTTTAACCTAAAAAATATTTTCGAATTTTTCAGTACGCTAATATATCGTGAGATCGCCCGAAAAATCACTTCCGGTGCTCAAATTCGATGACTAATATCAATCCACCCATACAAGAAAATTCTAGAACACACGACATTGTTCTTCATGCACTCGCAAATTGTATAAAAGCAAGAAATGAAATCAACCGAATCACTTGTGTCCAGTATTGCGCAATAGTTACTCAACTGTTCAGTTCAACTCAACTTCAGGTAAGCTTTTATTATTTGTAATATGTTCGCTTAATTAAAAAACGTAGCGAAATGTGGAATTCGCTTCTGCACTCTTGAACATTCCAGAACATTTTTAAAATTTATTAACCATAATAATTTGTTGAATTTTTCTTCCATTTTAACACGTAAACAAAAGCGTATCCAGAATGTTTTGTAGAGGGGAGTCAAACTCAAAAAATATATAGAGCCCAAAATATTTGGTGATAAATATTTTCGTGAGACGTTCTATGGATGTTCTAAAAATATTTTCCAAAATTTTATCACCTAAAAAATAAATATTTGGTCATATTTTTTCACCTAAAAATCCGCCCTCTAATTATTATATTATTTCTATATATTATATAATATTATATATATATAATATATATATAAACAAACAAACAAATCAATTTAATACCATTTTATATCTGTTTCAGAAGCAATATAATGTCACACAAGAAAAGTGATACTACCATACAGAAGAACAAGGATATGTGGACCAATAATCTGGTGAGATTCCAGCAGTCACATAGAAGAAGAGGAAGTGTGCCTTTAGAAGAATCTTCACTAGAAGAAAAATGCAGAATGCCACTCCAAATCCAAATCATTGGACGGTACCAATTTCTTGGAACAGAAATCAAAGGAAGAAAGGAGTGAATAGTGGAAATTTCCAAAGAAGTTACAAAATTATGGAAGAATAAATTGAATTTTCCGCATGTGTCAGATCAAGTAATACGAGCAAAGCTTGACAAGGTGATGAAGACTTATGATGAATGTGTCAGGAGGGGAAAATATGATGCCCTGAATGAACTTTTTGATATCACTAAAGTAAATGGCCAATGGTTATCCTCGGAAGACAAACGACTGTACCACCTTCAAGTGGAAAGCAAAGGAGAAGTGGGGTACTCTACAGGTCAAGTTGCAAGTGAAGAAACGATTCACCCTTCAAAGAGACGAAAATTGCCTGCTGAATCAGCATCAACATCTTACAATCATGTATCTGGTGGTAGTGGTACTGAATCTGAAGAGAGCGAGCATGAAGATGAAGATGAGAGTATTACTCCACCAACCAGAAGACATAACAAAAGTAAAGTTGCAACCAACTTGGTGACATCCACAGGAGTAGCAACAGGTAAAGCCGCTAAAATATGCAAACAGTTGTCACTTGATGGTATTGACATTCCAACACCAAGTCAAGCAGCAATTTACAAGTCAACATACAAAGAGGCTGCTAAATTGAAGGAGGAAATGATTGAAAATTTACAGATGGAAGAGTGGTCTTTACATTTTGATGGAAAGCGCATTGAGGAAAATGAGTATCAAGTAGTGGTACTTAAAAATGAAAGAACCGAAGTAAAATTGGATGCATTGCGTCTGAAAGATGGCAAGGCTGAAACTATTGCTGAAGGAATTGCAAAAGTTATTGATGAATACACCTTATGGAATGCAATAAAGATGATCGTTGCTGATACAACAAGTGTTAACACTGGGAAAAAGAGTGGAGTTGTTGTCAAATTGCAACGAATGTTCTCAGAGAAGGGTATCTGCAAACCACAATTTATCAGTTGTCAGCATCACATTCTGGACAGGATTCTCCGTTTGGTAATGGACGAAGATCTTGGTGCTAACACCAGTTCTCCAAACATCGAATATCCATTTGTATCCCAACTGGTGAAGAATTATGAGGAACTAAAGGCACAGTTTGTTAATGGAACAGAAGAGGTCCTCGAGAAATCAGGATGGAGAGATGATATTAAGTTTTTGTACCATCTAACACGGGTGTTTAGATTCTTTGAAGAAAAAGGGAATTTTCCTTTGATTAACTTTCAGAAAATTCCAAACATCAGCAATGCGAGGTTGCATTCAAGAGCCATTCTAGCTATCCTTGCATTTATTCTTATACCTACAACAAGGAAGACTTTGGAGAAGGTATGCAGATTCATTTCATACAACTGGGCAGAATATTGGTTTACTAATCAGATGTACAATGAAAATGACTTCAAGAACTTGTCAGAAATATTGAAACCTTACAAAAAAGCATTGAACTTATTGGAAAATCACTGGAAGCAGGAGCCATCCCCACTCAAGATACCAAGAAGTAATCAGTGTGCATAACGTGCAATCAAAGTTATGCAGGAACTGTATGCTGCCTGCAGAAACAAAAACAAACTGCAACTTCGGTTTATTCTAAGCAATAAGCAGTAATATATGTACAATAGGGTGGATCGATTTTACATTTTTTTCGATTTCCATATTCTAATAGACAAAAAGTCTTGCGCATGCATGAGAAAATAGCCTCTGCAAAATCTTAGCTTAATAGGTAATCATCTTCTGCCCCAGGCAGAGCGATGAAAATCATATTTTAGTAGTCAAAAACGTATTTTTAAACCCTAGCCTAGAGTCATAAAATTTTGCGTGTGTGTTATTTCATGCCTAAGAAACGATATAAATGCTATGGGAAATATATAAATGCATTATTTAAGACAAAGAGCCGATCTGAAAATATGTATATTATACATATTTTCAGATCGGCTCTTTGTCTTAAATAATGCATTTATATATTTCCCATAGCATTTATATCGTTGCTTAGGCATGAAATAACACACACGCATATTGAAATATTTTAAAAATTATAAGAAAAATACGTTTTTGACTACTAAAATATGATTTTCATCGCTCTGCCGGGGGCAGAAGATGATTACCTATTAAGCTAAGATTTTGCAGAGGCTATTTTCTCATGCATGCGCAAGTTTTTGTCTCTATTAGAATATGGAAATCGAAAAAAATGTAAAATCGATCCACATTAATGTACAAGTATTATAACGATTAGGTTGTGAGTTCTTTTATTATATTACATGGAATATGCAATAAAGTTACGTATGCAATAATCGATTTTTTGATTTCGGGGTGACCTTTTCTAAAAAGATATTAAAATGAAAGTTCATTTCTTTGTTTTTAGGCAAAAGTTCATCGAATTAAAGTACAGGAATATTAGGTTGTAAAAAAGTTATAACCCTAATATATTATATATATATATATATATATATATATATATATATATATATATTTTTTTTTTTTTTTTCAAATTAATCAATGCGAGTAGTATATCCGCAAAAGGTTAGAGCGCAACTGCATGTAATATTGAATAATTGAGTGCCAGTGCCAAACCCATCCCCCGAGGGTGCCAAAAAAAGAAAGGAAAAAAAGGGGGAATCTTCCCAGCTGCAACAAGCTGGAGGAGTCCACCTAACCTAAGAGAGAGAGAAGAGACTTTGGAGGAGAAGTTGGGACGGCCTCATCACCCAAAGGGGTATACCTAACTTAGGAAGGTAAGAGAGAGAGAGGAAGAGAGAGAGAGGAGAGCATGTTTTCGCCTGGATCGCCAGACGCATAAGATTTCTTGACAGCATCACCGGGCTTAGAAGTGTCTTTCAGCCAGTTGGCACAGTGTATATATATATATATATATATATATATATATATATATATATATATATATATATATATCTTAACTTTTGAGTAGCCATTTGTTCTAAAAGTGCACACACATAAAACCCCAACTATATATAAACGTTCATAGATTCACTATTATTACACACACAGACACACAAACACACACTTCCCGATTATATATATATATATATATATATATATATATATATATATATATATATATATATATATATATATAAACGTTCGTAGAGCTCTTATTATTAAAATGTATATACATTATTATTCATTGTTATGATTAATAATCCGGAATATTTTCTCCACTCGCCACCCTGTAAATGTTCATGCGGCTGTACACACACACACACACACACACACACACATATATATATATATATATATATATGTGTGTGTGTGTATTCCCTTAAGGCACATATCTATAAATTAGTCGCAGAAAGCCTCTATTTTTAATTACCGATACAATATATATACTGTATATATACTTTATTTGGTGCTACTGTAGTATGCGGTCTACCGTTAAGTTTCTACTGTAGTATGCGGTCTACCGTTAAGTTTATACTGTAGTATGCGGTCTACCGTTAAGTTTCTACTGTAGTACGCGGTCTACCGTTCAAAATATTTAAAAGGAATTGTAAATGAATTGAAAGGAACTATAATTTAATTTACACAATTAAGGAATTATTAAAGAAGTTAAACATACTACTACCGCATACTTAACGGTAGACCGCATACTACAGTACGCCCTTGATGATTGTTTAGGTTAAGTCGTGATATTTTCGTTAGTTTTAACGAAAATATCACGACTTAACCTAACCAATCTCAAGGGCGTACAATTAACCTAATAATAAAATAATAAGAAGATAAGAAGCTATAATTAAAAGGTAGACCGCCGAATCGTAGGTAGACCGCATACTACAGTAGCACCCTTTATTTACAATCGTGATAAAACCATAGTAGCTTATGACATTATTGTTAATGCTATTTCTCGTTATCTCTTTATATATTTTCACTTAGTGACCCACTCAACGATTTCCTTTTTGACAGATTAGCACAAATTAGGGCAACTTACTGACGGGGAAAATTCGCATATGAAGATAAATAGCTTTATCCCTGATATTATCTAATGATGATCCTATTCCCCAAAAATTATTTCTGACGAAATGAGCCACCTGTTGTCCAGAATTAGTGAACCGAAAATTTCCTGCCAGGTTTTCACCCGGGCTTCTGTCGTATGAACACATGGGCATCTGCGCGTACCCAAGCATGACAGCGTACATCAATGTGTTTATAATAGGATTTAATAATATTTATTTATGTTGCTGTTTTTCCCTTCCAGTTTGCAGAAAATCCTTACTTGATAGACAAAAAATGGACACTTTATTCGAAATCGGCGTAGTTGAACTATATAAATCAGTTATTAGTAAGAGACAAATTTAAATAGAGATACAAAATTTATTTTAATTAATTAATATTTTATTGAAAGTAAATCTTGCGTGTATATATAAACTCAAAATTCTCTACCTTGCTTATATATATATATATATATATATATATATATATATATATATATATATATATATATATATATATATATATATATATATATACATATATATAACCGTAAGCTAAATTCATTTATAGTCTTACCGCTTTAATTTATATTATAAATCAGTGGTCTAAGACCACGCTTCTCAAACTAGGGGTCGCGTAAATATTATTGGGGGTCGCAGAAACATTTGAAAATATTATTTTTTTCATAAATATACAGTGTTAGTATCTATTGCTTTTTTGACATTGAGTGAAGGGTCGCGAAAAAATTTGTCTGATCCAAAGGGGTCGCAAGTGAAAAAAGTTTGAGAAGCCCTGGTCTAAGAAACATAGCAGCTGATAATTTATTTCCATTACCCGTATTTCTATTTTATTTTTGTGTCCTATATTTATTCGCGAACTTGTTATTTATTTTAGTGTTCCTGAGAACGTCATTTAGAGAGTGAATTTTGTTTATCAAATAATTACGTGTTAACTTAAAAATTATAGAAAGTTCTACAAGTAGGCTTTTAGAATTACTAAAACTTTAAAGGTAGGAAATTCCAACGGTCCTGGGTTCGAGATATATATATATATATATATATATATATACTTTGAATAAATTGCCGAAGGATTGCTATTCAGGTTTTTCAAAAAAAAATTCGGGATAACCTATTTAAAACACCTGTTTTACCAACGGAGGTTTAACGTGTATCGACGTTAGGTTGACGAATGGAGACAGGTAATATCGACTCGCTGATAATTAAGCTTAATGCCCATACCATTCTTACGGTCAAGCATTTCACCGGCCACCTGGTATTTGCCTTCCACTTATTAAAGATCTCCATTTAATGGTCTAAACGGGTGAACACCTGATCGGGTATTTTTCAATCCCTAATTCTGAACAGGTGGTTAGTTGCCTCAGAAAAAAACATTTTTATTTTCCAAACAAAACTTTTTTTTTCTCTCTCTCTCTCTCTCTCTCTCTCTCTCTCTCTCTCTCTCTCTCTCTCTCTCTCTCTCTCCCACGGCTCTGTTCCATTTTAAAAGAGCTTATACATTCAAAACCTCGCGAGTTTTAATAAAAATATTCAAAAGACTTCCAAATTACTTTTAAGACACTTAAAAAAGAGCTCGAAAGTCTTCCCCTAATACGAATACAAGTCAATTTCTGAAAAAATCGGGTAATTTTATCCAATGAAGATATTAAAATCAATGAATTTACGCTTAAAATTTTTTAAAATTAAATGCTGATAATTTAACCACTTATTTAAACAATTAAAAAAATATGAGGAATGAATAAGTCAAATTTGGTAAAGACACGCCTCCTAGAATTCGCGGCTTGTCCAATTACAGGCCAACAGGCGGAGTATGAAAACGATTCCATGGTCGCTGGTTGGTGGAAAGCCTCGCCCACACGTTATAGCCATGCCCAAATTCAGTGATAGCTAACAGGTAACTTGAGAACCGAATATTGGGGTTCTGATTGGTGGTTACAGTCGAGAACCATGCATAAAAAAGGGGGCATTTTCAGTTGGAACCCACAGCAATTATTTTAATCAACGAGTAACCACACATTCTCTCGTCATGGACGCCACCAGTCAGACAGACCTCTACTGTTCCCCACAGGTGTTTGAAGTCGGGGACCCCTCTGCAGGGGCAACATTCGAACTTTTTGCAGCGGTCGATGGAGGAAACCTAAAGACACAAAACGTTACTGACATCTGCAATGATGCTCCGTTTGACCTAGCAGAAGACTCTACACTTGAGATGTGAGTATGAAAATTTATGTACCCGTATTTCTATTTTATTTTTGTGTCCTATATTTATTCGCGAACTTGTTATTTATTTTAGTGTTCCTGAGAACGTCATTTAGAGAGTGAATTTTGTTTATCAAATAATTACGTGTTAACTTAAAAATTATAGAAAGTTCTACAAGTAGGCTTTTAGAATTACTAAAACTTTAAAGGTAGGAAATTCCAACGGTCCTGGGTTCGAGATATATATATATATATATTAGGGTGTTTCATAAATTAAAAGTTTGGAAAAATTTTAATCCACATGGATCCCCTTGTTCCATTTGCTGAGGAGACTGATAAACCGAAGTATTAATTCAATAGTTTAAAGTTTACGGGTCCCCAGTTTGATGCTCTGGCAGATCATAAACGGAAAAAATTAAACAAAAATCTGTCAATGAATTTTTATTCAACAAACGAGTACCATTTCACTACACATTTTCACAAAGATACAAAAAACATAACCACTTCTTGCGAATCATTTGTCCATGAAATCCTTCTTGGTTTTATTCGGGTATTTCGCCATATGCTGCATCACAGTTTTGAGCAAATACTGCTTCTGCTCTTCGTTCTTCGTCAGAGAACAGTTGAACTCTTTGGTGAGCGCGATGGCTCTTTCTGCCCGATCGTTGACGACAGAGATTTTGTTAACAGTTGCCGCTGCTTGCTTGAAGCCCTCTACTTCAGTCCACTCGGCAACTGGCTTTTTCAAGAATTCTGTGTCCAAGTCGAATGCATGGAAGAAAGCCATCGTCTTTCCTGTCACGAACTCCGCCAGGTGTTTCGAGGCAAGATTCCTGACGTTCTTCCCTTGGGGTCGCTTGAGTTCCTTTTTCGATGCGGGCTTACCCAAACTGACGACCATCTGAGCCTTTTCTTCATCTGCCACATCTGCGTCGAAGAACGCCATGGCAATAAGAGTCTCAGAGATGTACCATAGGTGTCGAGACATGGCTTCTTGCGCAGCGTTAACACACGAATATCCCGACATGGCAAAGGCTTCCGCGTCACGCAGAAATTCCAGATCAACTGCGGCAGACTTGCTTGAGGTTGCAGCACGAGTCCAACCTCGGATGTAGACGAGGGACACGAAGAGACCTACGGCTGTTAGAGCTTCCAACTCGTGACTCGACATCTTGAACTGCTTCTTCAGTAGAATTACTTTCAAGGAGTAGATGGCTATCGCCATCCATCGAGCGTGATGGTAAGCGCCAGGGGCTCTGAGAGGGAAATCCACCACTTTTGCTTCTCCCAGGAAGATGAGAACCAACTGTAGCAGTTCCTTGTAGTCATCGCGCTGATGCGACGTGCTCACCATCCCTCTCACCAGCAGGACTGACTTCTCCCTCAGTTCCCTCATAGAGTCATTGACTTGAGCAAAATCGTACGGCCGCACGTCCAACCGGTCGATGAACTTCCATTGTGCCTGAAACCTCTTGAAAACGGGTATATCGGGGCCACTTGAAGGGCCGTATGCACGCTTGAAGACGGAGCTGAGGATGACTTCATAGATGTGATGCCGACAGGGGAAGTACATGAGTTCTCTGCCAAGACCTTTCTCAATCAGGACGCAGGCCCCGATATGAATCCCGGTGTTCGACGCTGTCGTGTCGAAAGACAGTCCCCGCACGCGCTCTTCCATCCTGTGTTCCTTGACCAAATCCAAGCAAACTCGCGCTATCTTCTCGCCGGTTCCGGGCGTCACCTTAGGAACGCCGAGCAACTTCTCCTTGCCGTTGCCAGAGACGAGGATGGCGATCCGGTCAACGCTCTCCTTCCATTGCTCATTGTCAGGTAGGAGCTTACCGTCCCAATGCAAGACAAGAGGCTGACCAGGACAAACTTCGTCGGATTGATAATTTTCAGCAGCCACCTTCCTGAGAGCCTTGCGTGTGCGGTACATGGTACTGGCAGAAATGGACAGTTCATCCAAGTCAAAACCTAGTGATTTAGCCGCTGCAGCGTACGACATAGCTGAATCGCGGTACGAAATATTCAGCCGATCGTAGGTAGTCGTCACATCCTGTGAGATCAGATTCCTGCGTCGCTTCTTGGTATTTCCCTTGGAGGAGGATGGAAAAACTTCCACGGTTGGGTCAACGACATCTGAGTCAGTCTCTGACGAAGTTGAAATCACTAAAGCCCCCGTATCTTCTGCAGCTCCTTGTTCCTTCCTGGCCTTCTCCTGTTGTTCCTTAATCTTGTCCAGCCTCTTCCTTTTCCTAATCTCCTTATAGTGAAGCTTCATGTCAACAGGGCCCATGCTGCAGGAATTTGGATCTTCACGCTGCATGTCGAGAAAGTGGATGTCCTCCTGATTCTTCATCATTTCCTTAGCCTGTGAATGAGCAATGTCCATGATCTCCTTCGCTATTGCCTCCTTGAACATCGCCTCCTTCACTCGGAAGGACTCTGCTTTATGTGACTTGTGCTTCACAAGCCGGTCGTATTCCTTGAGAAGGGAGTCCATCTTCCTCAAGGCCGAATCTCGACGCATCATGGGGATTCTCGCTCTCTCCCAAAATATGAGACAGGCATCCAGGCACAGGTTCAGGCATTTAGTACGTCCAAATTTTTGCTCCTTTTGGTGGTAAAAGTACTTTTTGAGTACTTGCAACTGAGTTGGAAGGCCACTTGATGTGGTGATCGCATCCGTCTGGCCAATAAGAAACACTTCTGTTTTCGCTCTGGTAGACACCTGGAAAAGAAAACAAACTAAATAATTCCACAGAAATAATTTCACATCGTAATTAATTTCATTAATTAAATAAGAAAAGCAGTAACTGGGACTCGAACCAGTGTCATAGCCGTTTGGCGGCATCGCTCAAGTCGGCGTACACAGCACGCTATCCACTACACCATCTAGGGAGTGGATAGCGTGCTGTGTACGCCGACTTGAGCGATGCCGCCAAACGGCTATGACACTGGTTCGAGTCCCAGTTACTGCTTTTCTTTATTTATAAAACTGATACGTGTACACTACGTTCTCTTTGACAATTCATTAATTAAATAAATTTCAATACCGCAGTAAAATTACATTAATTAGTATCATAAATAATTACCAACTTAGTTGTCCAATATGCAACAGACTAATTAATTTCATGTAATATTAATAATAAATATCACTACCACAGTAAAATGACAGAAATTAAATAATAATAAATTTCAATACCACAGTAAAATGAGATAATTAGTAGCATATATAATTACCTCCATAGTTGTCCAATAGGCTATACAACACGAACCGCTCAAGTGACGAAGAAAACCGTCTTCACTGCAGGCAGGCGAGAAATGAACTGACAAAAGGTCGTCAAAGTTGGGGACCTCTAAATGCAGCGCGATCTGGTTCAAACTTGCACAAACGTGTTTTCTTGTTCTTTAGAATACGGAGAAATGTGTGGATTAAAACTCCAAGCTCATTTTTATTTTACCCTATAGGTATGAAACACCCTAATATATATATATATATACTTTGAATAAATTGCCGAAGGATTGCTATTCAGGTTTTTCAAAAAAAAATTCGGGATAACCTATTTAAAACACCTGTTTTACCAACGGAGGTTTAACGTGTATCGACGTTAGGTTGACGAATGGAGACAGGTAATATCGACTCGCTGATAATTAAGCTTAATGCCCATACCATTCTTACGGTCAAGCATTTCACCGGCCACCTGGTATTTGCCTTCCACTTATTAAAGATCTCCATTTAATGGTCTAAACGGGTGAACACCTGATCGGGTATTTTTCAATCCCTAATTCTGAACAGGTGGTTAGTTGCCTCAGAAAAAAACATTTTTATTTTCCAAACAAAACTTTTTTTTTTCTCTCTCTCTCTCTCTCTCTCTCTCTCTCTCTCTCTCTCTCTCTCTCTCTCTCTCCCACGGCTCTGTTCCATTTTAAAAGAGCTTATACATTCAAAACCTCGCGAGTTTTAATAAAAATATTCAAAAGACTTCCAAATTACTTTTAAGACACTTAAAAAAGAGCTCGAAAGTCTTCCCCTAATACGAATACAAGTCAATTTCTGAAAAAAATCGGGTAATTTTATCCAATGAAGATATTAAAATCAATGAATTTACGCTTAAAATTTTTTAAAATTAAATGCTGATAATTTAACCACTTATTTAAACAATTAAAAAAATATGAGGAATGAATAAGTCAAATTTGGTAAAGACACGCCTCCTAGAATTCGCGGCTTGTCCAATTACAGGCCAACAGGCGGAGTATGAAAACGATTCCATGGTCGCTGGTTGGTGGAAAGCCTCGCCCACACGTTATAGCCATGCCCAAATTCAGTGATAGCTAACAGGTAACTTGAGAACCGAATATTGGGGTTCTGATTGGTGGTTACAGTCGAGAACCATGCATAAAAAAGGGGGCATTTTCAGTTGGAACCCACAGCAATTATTTTAATCAACGAGTAACCACACATTCTCTCGTCATGGACGCCACCAGTCAGACAGACCTCTACTGTTCCCCACAGGTGTTTGAAGTCGGGGACCCCTCTGCAGGGGCAACATTCGAACTTTTTGCAGCGGTCGATGGAGGAAACCTAAAGACACAAAACGTTACTGACATCTGCAATGATGCTCCGTTTGACCTAGCAGAAGACTCTACACTTGAGATGTGAGTATGAAAATTTATGTACCCGTATTTCTATTTTATTTTTGTGTCCTATATTTATTCGCGAACTTGTTATTTATTTTAGTGTTCCTGAGAACGTCATTTAGAGAGTGAATTTTGTTTATCAAATAATTACGTGTTAACTTAAAAATTATAGAAAGTTCTACAAGTAGGCTTTTAGAATTACTAAAACTTTAAAGGTAGGAAATTCCAACGGTCCTGGGTTCGAGACCCGGTGATGCTAGGCGATGCGTAGAGAGAGAGAGCGAGAGAGAGAGAGAGAGAGAGAGAGAGAGAGAGCGAGAGAGAGAGAGTTACAAGGAGTTACAAGGAAAAGAAGTACCTCAAAAGGCCTTGCGGCCCATACCGAGGAGGTACCAATGGCAACGGGTGCCAGGGAAAATTTTGTAAAAGTTTATTTTTCTTTCAACTATCCTAGCAGTAGTAGAAAACTGGATAGAAAAGTAGAAGGCTCTCTCCCCACCCTCCGCTCCCTCCCTGCCAGAGGCAGGTACGGAAAAAGGTTGAAGAAAATACCTTGACCCTGGAAAAGTAGCCAAGGAAATTTTACAGGAAAATGGAGAATATATAAATAGCTCTATATTTAGCTTGCTCACAGAGACACCGAGCAAGCGAACTCCTGCAGAGTTTTCTGAGGTTTTAATCTTAAACTATGAGTGTGTTCAGTACTTTATCTAGCCTATTTTTAAACAGATTTACACTTTGACTGGAAACAACCTCTGAGGGAAGTTGGTTCCAGATATTAACTATTTTATAGGAAAAGAAATTTCCGCAGACTGAGGTCCTAAATGTCTTTACACACTCAAATAGTGTGCAAGATTTCGTCTACCCTTTTATTGAACTGATCCACAGAGGAACTGTTCACAACTTCCGAAGGTAACCTGTTCCATGTGTCACAGATCTTATACGTAACATAATTCCCACACACACTAGTCCTAAACCGTTTCAAATCCAACTTCGAACCATTGTTGCGAGTTGGGTTATCATTTAAACTAAACATACTTCTAAAATCGACATCGTTGAACCCTCGTAAGAGCTTCAAAACCTCGATCAGTTGACCGCGCAGCCTCCGAGTTTCAAGTGAAAACAAGTTCAGGGCGCGTAACCGTCGATTGTAGCCCATATGCCTAACGGAAGGGATTAACTTTGTGGCCCTCGCCTGCACTCGCTCCAGCCTCTCAATATCTTTCCTGAGGGTGGGCGACCAGAACTGCACAGCATACTCCAGGTACGGCCGAACAAGGGAATTGTACAGAGAGAGCACAATCTCCTTGTTCCGAAACTGAAATTGCCTCCTGATATAACCCAATAGTTTCTGGGCTTTCTTTTCCACCTCTACACACTGTTTCGTAAACTTAAGGTCGCTGCTAATTAGCACACCCAAGTCCTTTTCTAAATCAGTCACCTCGATATTACTGCCCAACATCGAGTAGTCCGACTTGGGATTGGCGTAGCCAATGTGCATCACTTTGCATTTACCCAAGGAGGAACAAACAACTACAGACAGAAAAACAGACAAAGAACAGCCATAGGAATTCTTTTCGCCGCCATTCTCAAACATCTTAGAGTCACATGGAGAAGAAAGACACACGTGGTTTCAAGGAGTAAAAAGAAAATGACGCTAGCCTCGTAACAACATAACGGACACATGGTGACGCTTCTCAGAGTATCGCGGAATTCGAACGTCTCGAAGGTTATGTAAGGCGCAGTTTACTGGCATTCTTCCTCACTCCTGTCGTGCGTCCACTTCGTAAGTCTACTCTACACGCAATTTCCCTGCATCAGCTTTAGCCGGCACCAGATCAAGGCCCACTTCAACATATTTCATTCAAGAAACGAAACACCACTTGAAGTAAGCTATAAATCTGTCCTGCAATAAACCACACTACTGCCGTAGGCGTCCATGTGTTTTCTTCACGTCATCTCGAACGGTTTTCAATCATCCTCGAGGGCACCGGAAAAGTTCAACACGCTACAAGAAACATCCTCAAAGAGGATACGGTACGTGAATTTTCTACGAAGCTACAATCCCGTTATTTTTGTCTCTGTTCATCCTCCACCACTTTACGAAAAGCGGCCGTCAACGAAACTCCAGTAGGCCCGCATCCGCTCTCACGAGACCCTCTACGTGCGAAACAACGGACGGTCAACGACACCTCCAAGCAATATTTCATCCCCAGAGGTATTCGACAATCTCGGTAAGCTTAGTGCATCTTTTCTAAGCAACTCTCGTGTAACCACAGAACCGCATTTTTTCTAGGCCATATCAAAGTGTTCCATAAGCGTTCTAACTGACTCTCGTTAAAACACGCAGTAGGTTTATTTCCTATTCTTATTCATGTGTTGTATCAAATACCATAATTGCGTTTCCCTTTGTGCACAACTCATTAGCTTATCTATATATTAACAATTAAGCTGTATAACCATTTCCTCATGTGCTAAGCATCAATCATTCGTTAGCATAGTAATAAATGCTGCTCTATAATTGTTAATCATATAACCGCTGTCATTGCATTTCTTCCACTCATTATTAGGCTGCAGCATCTTGTTTATGTTTCACGTTTGCATATCATTAGCCTACCTAAATGAAAGCCTAATCCACTTACAGTGTACCAACTTACGTACATTTCTTACAATCATTATTAGGCTGCAGCATCTTTTCCATGTTCCATTTATGCATAACTTTTAGCCTACCTAAATCAGTGTATTACGTAATCTAATCAGTGTACCAAAATGTACGTGCATAATTTCTATTATCATTAGGTTTCATATTTCATGCTGTGTTCCATTTTTCCATACCATTTGCCTATCATAAATGAGTGTATTACTTAACAATTAATCTGTATAACCATTTCCTCATTTGCTAATCCTCAGTCATATTTAACGTACTATAAAAGCCGTTATATAATTGTTAATCACCGTAAATACCTTCATTTTCATTGTTATTCACTGTGAACAGATAACTGATTTATTTTCTTAATTAAACACAAAACCATAAGGTAATGTTTCTAACCTTACCAATATTAATTGCTTGGGTGTAATCTAAGCTGGTGACCTCGAATCAATTGTTATCACTCAGGAGTAATTATAGTAGGCCTACTCCATTAGCCACCTTCAAACCGGTGATACCGTAGGACATCGTAAATTGTTGACCCAGCCTCTCATCAACAATCAATCTTTACATCAATTAATCGTTAACACTAAATTAATCAGCATCACCTCACTCAGCTAATACTAGGCCAACTGGCTTGGTGGAGGAGCGAGTTGCTCTCTTGCGCTCTCCACCGTACATATCCAGGTTCACCCTGCAAATCTGGTACCGTCTTGAGCCAGGCACCTAGTCTTCTCTTGAAGACTTCAACTTTGACCTTTGTAACGTTTGTAACAATTAAAAAGTTTTGTCCTCCTGACAACCTAGCTATTTTTCTTCAGTGTTGACGAAGTCCCTTCTCAGGCCTTTAGGTTGGGAACTCTACATATTCTGCCTTTCCTATTGTCCAGCGTTTTCTGGATGGTAATTGGGTTTAATTTGAGGTTTGGTACCAGTTTTTCGATTATTTTCCATATGTAGATTATGGTATACCTCTCTCTTCTTCTTTCCAGGGGGTACAGATTTATTTTACGGAGTCTTTCCCAGTAGTTGAGTTCTTTGCGGCCATCAATCTTGGCTGTGAAATGTCTGTGCGTTTCTTCTAGTTTATTAATTTCCTTTTTATATTGGGACGTCAAAACTGAGCAGTATTCAAGTTTTGGTATGATCAGTGTTCTCAGTAGGGTAATCATTACTGTATTGTCCCTCATTTTGAACGTTCTTAGTACCTGTCCCGCGCCTCTTTTTGCTTTGTTTATTGCTATCTGATTTTGTTTCTCGAATTTGGCATCATCGGTCGACCGCTTTCGTGCTTCTCTGAATTTCCTGTTTATCTTATTCTGTCTACCTGTATTCGTGGTTATATATATTATATATATATATATATATATATATATATATATATATGGTGTGACTGTAATAATACATTTTCAACTAATTACATTTTGTTGTAAAATGTTTCATTAAAATAGCAGGTGTCCTCAATTTTTAATTATAGATTAGTTTGCATTAGTACTGAGCTAGACTTTCTGTAATTAATATACTCTATTAAGTATTTAGAGAGTGATTTTGATGAAAAAGCATTGGATTTTAATTAAAAAGATTCAGAAAATGTATGAACAGCCAAAAATAATTTTCTGTCTACAACCGTGGTCTTTTTCTTATAGGTCCGATGAGGAGCTGACTCGTGCTTTAGAAACCTTTAGTGATAGCTTTGAAGAAACGCAAATAGTCGGCGGCGAATTGGAGGCTGAAGTTTTACTGGACACTCGAGCCAGTGGCATGAATACGGAGGTCGAAGTATTGGCTCACATCCGGTCCAACGAATGCCAGGTCATCGGGGAACTAATGTAAGCTTTTTTCTTTTTGTTTCGGTTAAGAACAAGACAGTGTATTTTCATCAATTTATTAAATGATAGAAGTCATGTTTTGTAAAATAGTACAATTTTTATATTCAACTTAAATTAGTTACAGAATTAGCATCCATTAAATTTTAAATAAGCTACAGAGCACAAGAATAACATTATTGGAGACATATTTTACAGAATATTGTTGGAATTATACATTATATATTACGCGTAAAACATCATACAACACATCAAGTACGTACAAACGGAAAATGGTTTTTTATCTGCATGCATACCATTTCATCATTCTCTTCAGTGTGGCACGGGTCGAATAATTTTTAAAAATTTATAAATTCCTTTCCACGTGACATTTGTAAGAGAAATGAAAGACACAAGTATTACTAAAGTATCCCTGGAACCGGTAGGGATTCAAGACAATTTCGGAGATGTGCAGCTGTTCGATAAATTTTACAATAATAGAGTTGCTCAAAGGGTGACCGGCCAGTGAATTAAAGTAGTACATTCTTTCCCTATTTTTAAAATAGGTGGCTATCCAATGAATCCCTTCCACCAATAACATCTTCACAATAATTACAACGCAGTCTCTCGTAGTTGGCAGTTTCAATGTTTCACTCTTCGCAAACACACCGATAAATTTGGAGCGTGTGATTCGGTCACTTTTCATTACTCTCTGGAGTGTATTCGCGTCTATTTTAAAAGTCAGTGACTACACCAGTCCTGAGGCGGTCAATTTCTATTAGAGCTTTTGATTCGAGGTATACTAGTACACTAATGGGCTCGCCTATAGGCTTGGCGAGTTCCAATCTGACTGAGATGTTCCCACTCTGCTGTGGACTTATTAAGTGTGTATTTACACTAGCAGATAAGTCAGGAGTGATGTCAAATGGATAAAGGTTAAATTAATCGATGAATTCTTTCTGCGTTACCCCAATCCCAAGCTCATCACAAGCACCGGCAATATGGGTCAGATTTCTATATGCTCTCGCGCAAAGCGAGAACGCAGCGTCTGATGAATAATCCGTATCAATTGTCCCGCCCAGCGCAATGCCATTGGCGTATAGAGTTATGTTTTTAAGGCCGAAATTCTCGAATTTAAAGGCACTCTTTTTATATTTTCCATTCACTGAAGCGTGTTCTTGCATTCCAGTTAATAGCCATTTAGGTAGAACTCCCAGGCGATGTTTCCTATCTGTTTCGAGGCCAACCCTGCGGGGACCGTTTATAGTTTGACCTGCACTCTGTTAATTAGGTATTTTACTGTGGCATGTATTAAATTTTTTTCAATTTTTATTTGTTTTGGTGAACTTAGTTTCACTCGGTGTACGCGAAGGAATGTTTCCATAACATGAACCATAATGGGTTTTGCGCCCTCTTCTTGAGCAGCTCCCAGATTTATGCAGATCTCAGGATTCGTGCGGGTGACCTTTATATTCATGTCGAAGCCTTTCATAAGCAGTTTCTCCTGGAATGTGAAGTCTGTATGCAGGCGTCCAAAACATTTGTAAATCTTCCTTTTAGAATTTCTAAATTTATCCTTTATACTACTCTCGTCTTTAGTCTGATAATAGCCCTCGGCAGTTAAAAAGGTATCCTTCTCCTCTTTTGAAAAGTTGAGGACATTTTTCAGATAGGCCCGTAGGTGATAATAACCCGCTTCTGCCGAGATGTTGACCTGATTTAAAAACACATCACCCTTCCTGAATATGGAGTGTAGAAAGTTTGTTTTGGGAAAAACAACATATTTATCATCGCAGTCCGTTCCATCAGAATGGGCTATACATAGTTTAGCGTACATGTGCATGCAGCTTGGATAAAAAATATAAGAGCCTGAGCTGGGTGTCAAGAATTATATAGGAGCACTCGGGGAACTAATTGTGTTTAACAGGTTAACCGTAATAAAGTCACTATGCTCAATAGAAACTTGTGTTGAAGGCATGTCAAAGAGGGACAGCTCCGATTTACAACATTGTGAGCTACACGGATGGACGAAGCGTGCCATGACGAGTCAGAAATAATGCCACCTCTCTCGACGACAAGTAGTAAACAGCCTATGATTCGTGAGAGAAAAGTCCTTAGTTTATATCAGTTAAAAAAATTATCAACCATAGCTTTCATTCGCTTGGAACAATTCTTCTTTTTTGATGTCATTTTACGTTTAACGCCACGTGCTGGTAACCCCTTCTTCTCCTTCCGGACGGCCATCTTCTTCCCACCACCACGCCATTTTCCTCTGCATCCTTGATGATTTCGTCCCTTGTACGCTTTAAGTGCTTTGTTAGAACTTCTTTAGGTCTAGCCCCCGCCATTATGTCTTCTACCGTGTTAAAACCTGATTGTAGCACCTTTCTCCCGAGTATCTGGCACTCTTCTTCAACAAAGGGACAGCCGTACGTAGCATGGTTGAAAAAATGGATCCAAGCCGCTCCCACGCTGGTAATTCACCCTCGATAGACTGTGAAAGGCCATCGCGCCATTATAACTCAGAGCGACGAAAGTGCAGCTTCACTGTTAAGCTCCCGTCGCCGAATGGGAAACTTTTCCCTCAATCGTTCTTATATATATTGAGATATTGGTTAATAGATTAGTGACGACATTCACATAGTGGGGTTTGTCATATGTAATGCTCAAGCTCTTCCCTCTATGGTTTGGTATGTGAGTGATGCGTAGCAGGCATCGCTGGGTATCCCCTACAAACTGGTGCTCCACGATGTTGCTGTAAATATAGTACATGTCTGGGGGTGTATAGCCATCGCCAAATTTCTCCAATTTCAACTGATACATTATGCTGGACAAGTCATATTGCGCCTCGTGAAAGGTATCTGTTTGGATGGCTGCTCCATATCGGCCCTAGGTTATAATTTTGAACAGTCCTTTGTCTTTAATATTTCTATTATCCTATGATTTTAGGGTCAGAGTATGTGCAGGGGTTTCTTTGTTTACGATTTCGGATACTAAATCAGCCGTAAGATTTGAGCTTTTTAAACCAACGTTTAAGTCTCACAACATCCTCAGCCGCACCATAACGACCCGGGCCTAGTGTTACTACTGTAGTGTAATACCGTTCATACCCACTCCGGGCGGTACGCATGGTTTCATCCCGAGTTACCACGGCTTTTTCACACTCATCACGGTTTCTAAGAACCGTAAAAACGGGTTATTTATAATCAATACTTAAGAAGCTGGCGGATAGCTGAATATCGCATATCCCCACCTCATACGAATCACGATCCAATTCAATGAGCCTATGGAGTTCTGTTACAAAGTTGGCCAGGGTGTTGTTAGGATGTACAGACAGAGAAGAAGAGGAAGGTAGTGTGACATAGAAGTGGTTAGGCGCCATGTTGCATACTATTTAAGCTTCATTATTGCAGCAGCTTTTATATAGGTGTTGAAGCTTTCTGGGTACCCTAGCCATTTCACCACGTACATTTTTTTCTTTCCTGAACCTTTGCTGCCTAAAATTTGTTCAATTTTAAACACAGTTTTTCCAAATTAAATGTCACTTTCTGCAACTCCTCGCCGTAAAATCCTCCTGCTATTTCTTCTCCATTCAAATCTTCAGTGTCATACAGCATTATCTCGCCTTTAGTATCATAGCCCTAACTTTTAAAATCTCACGTGTCCATCCTTGCTCAAATCCATTCGCGAATTTATTTCCCGAACGTGATAGCCTTACATAATCATTGATTTTGAAACGTGTAGAGTGTGGTACGGTTCTACGAATATCTCTTCTCACCTGACGCTCTGCGTGCATCCCTCTTTCTAAAACCTCGTTAGGTGTTGTCCCAGTTGCGCGATGGTGTGACCGGTTGTATGATGAGGCCAATGAATCCAGAATGCCTATATAACTGTATGTGTTTTTATGTGTAAAATAACGATACATGCTTTCCTTTATGGTATGATGAACTCTTTCAGCTAAAGAGGCCTTATGTGTAGAATTGCTAGTGTAGTAGCTGATATTAAACTCTGCCAGCATGTGCTTAAAAGCTCGGCCTATAAATTCTTCCCCCATATCCCCATATCTGTACAAAAATAGCCTGGAATCTTGCTTTCTTTCAACATCAGCGTTTTGGTGGCTTTAGCAACTGTTTCAGGCGACTTATTTTTCAGAGGAATTAGCCACAGATATCTAGAGAATATATCAATTATGAATAGGATGTAGAGATAACCCTCATTATATAATGAATATCTTTGCATATCTGTTAAATCCGCTTACCAAATAGAGTCAACCGAAGCCGCTGTTGTCTTGGCTGTTTTAAACCTTTTTCTCACAGGCTTATGAAGTGTATAAGCATCCTGCTCCCACAAAAACCTCTCAACATCTTTTTTCCCTAATCCATCATTGTAAACATCTCTGTACAGTTTATCATACAGTCTATCAACACCGCCGTAGGAGGCTGGGCTAGAAATGTCATAATAGTGTCTTCTTAATATGTTAGGTATTTGCGTATTTTAGAGGCACGTGGAGAGGTTTGGCCGTTGTTGTTTGGTCTCTTCTTTCGCCCCTTCAGAGATGCTACTGTTGGGGGTGATGGCGTGCTCAGTTGTGGCACATGCGAGGATTGTACCAAGTTTTCTAACCTGTTTAGATTTCCTATTAATGTTTTGGGGACATTTATTTGCCGTAGTCTTGCTTTAATATGCTTCCATCCTGATGATGAGGGCCTATCCCACTTTCTCACCAGATCGTGGACGATGTCTACAATATTCGATCCCTGTACCTTTGTTCCTTCAACAATGACCTCGCCTGTATCGGTCCATTGTATGATGGGGTCCTCACTCAATAGATTATAAAGACTTAAACCTTTATTCCTCAATGTATGTGGGAGACTGCTTTTTAATACATGTTCGATATGTTGTGGGGTCGCACCGTTAATCTTTGGTTGGTCATCTCTAACGTCGGCTCCAGGCCTTATATCGCCATGCTCATCGCTGTCTGGCGCTGTGCCTAATAACTACGGGGACCTCAGTCGGTTTCTTATAATTTTCGTACTCAAAAAGAAATTTCTGCAGAGCTTCTTGGTATAAGATTCTTTTCTCATCACGTGACTTTTCACTGTTTAATAGGTCTAACAATTCGCTTTCCATTCTTTTAAGCCTGCTTTTACGAGGTTCTAGACCCGTGTCTGGACTCTTTGAACTCTGCAGTGAACCATACACCTCGTGTGGAATCACGACCACTTTCTTCATTATATTAATCTAGTCAGTAAAAGTCCCAAAACTGAAAATAAGATGGGGAGGAATGATCCCCCTCTTTGTACAATAATTCGCTTTTTCTTCACCACAGTCAGACTTTTATGTTCATTTCTCTTTAACGAATTAACGTCATATACACCTTTGTGGAACAAAATATCATCTTGGTATTCGTTGAACACTGACTAGTACGTCGAATAGGACCATATGACTTTATGCACAAATTTGGGAACATCTCCCCCTTATCTTTAATGATTTTAAGCATACAGTAAACACAGTTTTACCACATCCTGTAGGGCCAGATATAATTCATGTGGACGGGCTCGTGAACCTGAATTTTTCTACAGAATCCATCTCTAACACGTTACACCCCTAAATGGAACATTTACAAAATATAATAAAAATTTAAGTGATGTTCCTTATATTCGATTTTTGTTTTCCTCTTCTTCCACAGAACCGTGAATGACGACGAGTTACAGCATCATGTCCCCATCATCGATATTACAGACGACCCCGATGACAGTGTAGTTGTGGTTACAGACTCCATCCCCGCTGACGATCCCACACCAGCGACACCTGTAACATCACCACTCCAAAATTCAAAGCGGAGGCATGATGAAGAGCCTTCCACATCAGGTATAAAACGTGCCAGGAGTGCACCGGTTCTTAGACCCCAGTAATAGAGCCACAGCCCTCTACGTCTTACGACACAACCCACAACTAGCTCCTTCCTCAAATAAAAATACGTCCCCTTATTCCTGTTCAATTCCGGACGCATCCTCCACAACAGCAGCAGCAGCTTCCTTTGCTGTGGAGGAAGGTATAACTTTCGAACTGGTGCGCACCGCCACCCCCACCCCAACCCTGACTAGAAATCGGTATGTAGTCAGGGTTAACCCTGGAACCCTGTGTAGGAATGGTGTTGAACACGGTCTGCGACGCGTAGTTGAACGTATTGTGGCGTTTACCCTTCAGAACCGCGACGAATGTAAAGTCAGGACGAGGCTGTCTTTCGGGTTCGGGTCAGTTGACGGGAATGTAGATGATTTTTGGGTAGTAATACCATTCAGACGCTTGGCCGCTGTAGATATAGAATATATCTTGAGCCGTATAATGCAGACCTCTGAAAGTAGTACAGCCTTCAATATGGACAACTTCACGGTAGATATTGACCGTGTATTCCGTGTTGCCGGTCATAGTACCACACCTTATGCTCTTAACTTCAATTTTCCGGTTATTTACAGGCGACATATAGACACCGAGCGTGGTTGCGGCTTTAATGCAATAGTCTCAGCTCATATGTTCAATGTGCTAAATACAATCGCGTATAATATCTGGCTGCCTAGGGTTGAGCAGCGTGCTCGTAAACTGGCTTCAGATTGCAAGCTTGAGTTTGAGTGTAATATGGGTTCAGAAGAGCTGAGAAGGGTAGAGCAGGAAATGAATGTTCGTATAGTTGTATTTGGAATGGATGATCGTCGTAGGACTGTGTATGTTTTTAAAAGCTGTGTGAGAGATCGTACAATACCTCTACTTATTTTAGGATTGTCAGGAACAACGTATCTCTCCATCCGTAATAAAAGCCTCTTTACGCTAGTTATGATAAAAGTCGAAAATAAGGAAGGCATCATGATTTGTGTAAGGTATGTCTCGAGTTTACGGATGATATAGTGAAACATTGTAAGGGATGCCACATGGTATGTAAGCAGTGTAAAAGCTCCAAATGTGAAAGTCGTGTAGTTGAAGCTGAGAAGAGGGACTCTAATGTGTGTAGACGCACATTTTTCAATAATAACTGTTTCGAGTGCCATAAGTCATTTGGCATTTGCAAGAAAATGAGAATCTGGGAATGTGGTATGTTTCTTATGATGGATAATCGGGGGAAATTCACGCATAAATGTGATGAAATTCACTGTCCTACATGCCATGAGAAATATAAGGCGGATGGTGTAAAGCATGTATGTTATATGAAAGATGCTAAGCTTAATTATAGGCCTTGTATAACTGTACTACGATATAGAAACATATACGGTTGCTGAAACCAGAGGTTATCCCACAACCACTTTTAAGCCAGACTATCTGCCATAAGTGCATGGCGACTGAGTTTGATGAGTGTCACAAATGTGGTAAACAGAAAACGTTTTTAAAACGATCGCAAACGACAGCCCTGTGAAACTCTTTGTATCCTATATTGTCAAGTTAGAGGACAAGTTCAAAAAAATGACTATATATTCTTGCCCATAACGGCAAAATTTGACACACAATTCCTTCATAAGAAACTGATTGAACACGAGTCATTGGAGATATTTACAGGCGACCCCTTGAAAAGGGGAAACACACTTATACAAATGCAAATAAGAGGTAACGTTCAGTTTAAAGATACTTTATTATTCACACCTTGTAAACTAGCCAAGCTACCCAAGGTGATGGGTGTAGCCGCCAAAGTTTCAAAAGGGTATTTCCCTTACACTTTCCTCACTAGCGACACTTTAAATTACGCAGGACTACCTCCCCCCAAACATTACTTTAACTACACCAACATGAGTGATAGTGAGCGTGAAGATTTTGACCGCTACTACAACAGTTTTAATGAAGATAATCCTTACACTATAGCTGATGAATGTGAGCGTTAATGCGTGAATGATGTGCGCGTGCTTAGAGTATGTTTTCAGGCCTTTAGAAGGATGTACATAGACCGTTTCAAATGCGATCCGCTGCAAGTCGCAACCACAATCACCTAATTGTGCCTTACTGTGTTCAAGAACAATTTCATGCCTAAAGGCACCTTAGCCGTCATTCACAGAAACAACCCTCGCAGTTATGGACAAAAGGCTATTTACTGGCTCATACACATCCAGCAGGAAACCAGTGTATACAATACATAAAACATGCCCGCAACACTGGGGGAAGTACCCATTAAGATCAGTGTTCGTGTTTTTTGGGTTGATGGCTAAGCGAAGACCGTGCCACTGGTGAGAAGACTGTGTACTCCTTTACGGTTGCTGGTGGCATGGATACCCACGTCCTGAGTGTGGAATCGTAGGAGATATCCACGGTAGATCTCCTGCCGAAAGTCTTGCATGGACCCGCACCCGCGATCAGTTTATAGGCTCCCAGTTTACTCACAAGATTTTGTGGGAGCATGAGTATGATGCACGGATGGAAACAGATGGACAGTACCTTGAAGAAATAAACACGATTAAGTGTTTAATGGTGCTGGATCCTCTCAAATGCGGTGATAGCTTGTTCGGAGGGTGTACAAACCCATTCAAACTATACTTTCCGTCTACGAAGGGCGTGAAACTCCATTACTACGACTTCTGCTGTTTATACCGCTACGTGATGAAGAACAATCTGTACCCCCATAGGTACACCTGAAAAGCTGGTGGGACCAGCACTGCCCACCATCGAGGAGTTCTCAGCAAATTTGAACAAGTATTATTTCGGTCTTTCTTTCGTAGACGTGCTCCCCTCTCGCGATTTATGGATGTCGATCTTACCCATCTTTGTAGACCACAAGCTCATGTTTCCCCTATGTGTGAAGTGCGCAGAGGAGAACAATGGGGCTTGTAATCACATAACCAACCATGGAAGATCAGGGGCGTATATACAAGCCCTGAGCTGCTCCTAGCCGTTCGCCATGGTTAGAGAATATTGAAGATATATGAAGTGTGGAGGTTCCAGAAGCTACCCAACCTTTTCACGTCGTATATAAATACTCTTTTGAAGGATAAGGTAGAAGCATCGGGGTATCCGCGAGGAGTTGAGACCGAGGGTGAAAAATCGGCGTATATTCAGCGCTACCTTGACCGTGAAATGATACAACTTGACTGGGCCCAAATTGTTAAGAACCCTGGCAAGCGCTTTAGTGCAAAGTTATGCCTAAATAGTTTTGGGGGAAAATTTGCACAGAAAACGGGCAAGGGGAACGTTCATCTGGCCCAAAGTTATAACGAGGTGTGGGATTATGCCAATGCCTCTTACAAAGAGGTCATGCAGATCGTGAATGTAGGTAAGACGTACATAATAAAGTACAACATCACCGATTTGGCCACAGATACTTCACGTGTTACAAACATCCCTATAGCCAGTATCACAACGGCATACGCAAGCATCAAGCTTTGGGGACTACTGCACCCTCTTGGGCGGAGGGGTATTTACGCAGACACAGATAGCGTAATATTCACAGAGCGGGGAGGGGGGTGAATACATGCCGCCTATTGGGGAATTCCTCGGAGAATTGACTGACGAGATCAAGGATGAGTATGGTGATAGTGCATACACTGACTCCTTTGTATCAAGAGGTCCAAAACTTATGGGATACGGGTGAAGGTGGGGGAGGAGCTGATATATATTGTGAAGGCGAAGGGCATCACTCTTAACCAGGCGAACCGACGGGTCGTTAACTTTGACTCGTTGAAGGAGCTAGTGTGCTTGGAAGATGAGGGTGACCAACCACCCCAACTGACTGTGGGAACCCACAATTTTCGGGCACAGAAATTGGGGGTCGTGAAGGAACTTAGGGGGTACGAAGGTGTGCCGTAACACATAGAGGAAACGTTACCAGGTACCTGGCACCTACGATACCGTAACCTTTGGGTACCATAGCTCTTGAATGTATTGATATATATATATATATATATATATATATATATGTACCTATTTACTTGTTAACGATATGTTTATTTTATTTATTACGTATATTTGAATATGTTTATTAAATAAATCATGTTTCAATTATTAGGGTTTCATTTTCTCCTCCGTGTTTGTGTGTGTGTGTGTGTGTGCGCGCGTATGTACAGGAAAAAGTCCTAAGCTCCCCCCACTGTAAGATCAATCAAAGGGTCACGTGACTCCTGCTACTACCTGGGGATATCTCTAACCCTGCGTGCTCAGTTGACCGCTGCAAGTCCTGGGTCTCAGACGTGTATTTGTCTTGTAGACGAAAAATAGTGATGGCAACCTTTGATACTGCGTGCTCGACGTTTATGAAGTGGTATTCGGTAAAGTCGGAAGATGTGGTGAATACTAAAAGTCTCCCTAGCCCTTCCTCCTTTGAGACTTTTAAGGCTACATTGAATCGTGCGAAGCGTGATGGGCAAGAGGTTCAAATACGCTATGAATATTCTGGCGAGAGCATTGCCGGATTTCGCTGCACAAACGATGTAATGGACTACGTTGTAGGACTAAACTCTATAAAAGCGTACATATATTGTGAAGTGAAAGAAACAACACGTGCAGAAGAGAAGCAACAGGTATGGGTAGTGAGTCTTGTTGATGAGTGGTGTGACAAGCGGTATTATGTCATGCTGCATCATACCGACTACGCGTACCCTGCGGCTGAGAATGTAAATCTTATCATAATGGACAGTCTCAAATATTTTTACCACTACATTCATATATATCATGACGAGGTTCGCAGTGAGGTTGTGGCTAAAGCCGTGTGTGAGTTTTTAGTAGAATTTAGAGACGAGTATCGCTTGCTAGGCAAAAAGGAAAAATATGGGCATATGTTTCTCTCAAATAGTGCCCCGGAGTGTGAATAAAATGTGTTTAGTTTGTGAAAACCACCCTGAACGAAAATGTCTGGTGCGCATTCTAGGGGGTGATAAAACATTAAAGCCGATATTACTTCGTGTGTCGGAAAAGTTCTGATTGCCCAGTATAATGGGGCACAAGTATTCACATGATTCTTTCATGCTGAAACAAACCCGTACACGAAACATTAACGCTTGGTATGACTCGTCCGTGTGACTCGTTTCCCACACCTGTCTCCGAGCCAAGCCGCGCACCGGCTGCTCATAGTCATCTCAGAGCTTGACCCGACTGGACGTGCACTCCTCACAATAGAATACGATGGAGATTCCTTTGAGTAGCATTCTGAATGTCGTATACGATGTGTCTGTGACGAAGTCATTGCGTGTGTTCAGGCGTAAAACTATGTACTTGAAATGACTGGTGGACAAACAAACTCTGGTAAACGTAATGTTGTTTATTTAAGGGTTGAGGAGATGAATAGAGTCTTCGTGATAGTTAAGAACTGGAGCGAGAATCGTTATAAAATACTGCAGGTGTATGTATAAGAAGAGAACAGATTAGTTATACCCCCTCATATGCCATTGTTTGTGCGTTGTGTATAAATAGCTATCAGCCATGCATCGATATACGACTGATATGGAAGAATGCGTCTGATAATAACGTTCTTGTCCCCATGCGAAACCGCTTCATCCTCGACAGAATGTTTGAAATCGTCGGTTTCTGCAAGCTAATGCCTATATTGGACGCTCGTGTTAAGGATATGATTTATTTTGATATGGTTCTTGAATACGCATACACCGCTCTGCTCTACAGGTTTACCGAGTGTAGGAAAGAACATGGCGAGAATGGTCTAGAGTTGGACGCTTATTTAAAAGGTTTAGACTCTTCGAAATATCATGAACTTTGGTACAAAGGACTTGAGCGGTACATATCAGAGCTCACTTACACTGTTCACCCTAAAGAATTGTTTCTTTAAATATGAGCAACTGTCGTTACGACTTAGAAGATTATTTCAACTGCCGCTCTGCGTTGTGAAGAAGAGTTCACGATTGAAAAGCTCGGATCGGTAAGAATAAACCCTCGATAGGAAAGAAGTGTTTATAAACTTGAATTTAATAATGATGTTGTGGCTAACGACCCCCTCTTTGTGCGTGCTTTTGATTGTATCCTGTCCGTGTTTAAAGAGTGATAATTTGCCAACCAATTGTAAAGTGGCCACATAAATAGTATTGAACGAATTGAAGGGCCTTTACATTGAATATAGGTGCCCGCACACCTTGAGTGGTGAAATAATGTTAATTTGTATTTATTGCATAGTACAGGGTGTCCCATAAGTCCGGCATCATAGGAGAAATTCATATTTTTCTATTTCTACAAACCATAATTCATATTTTTCTCTTTCTACAGGCCATAATGTCTGTGAGCAAGGAAGAATGAATACAGATAATTCTACTCACAGGAAATCGGAGTCAAAGAGGGGCCGCTGCTGAATTTAACAGACTACATCCAAACCGCGAGCCAATAACACAGAGTTGTGTCAGCAGACTTGTTGCAAAGTTTAAGGAAACAGGATCCATAGAAGATAAACCACGCAGTGGACCTTCAAGGAGGTCCACTGACGATGATACAGCGACTGCTATCCTGGCTCATTTTAACAGAAGTCCCAATAAGTCTCTTCGGCGATTGTCCGCCGAGACAGGATTGTCGAAAAGTAGCATCCATCGCATTCTTCAGGCTCACAAATGGCATCCATATAAACTTCAGATCCTACAGAAATTAAGCGATGATCCCGACCGGCGGATGGAATTTTGTGAATGGGCTACGGGACAATATGCTCGGGATGCCAATTTCCCGTCCACCATTCTGTTCAGTGACGAGGCTGTTTTTTATGGAAATGGTGAGGTAAATCGACAGAACACCCGCTACTGGTCTCAAAACAACCCTCACTGGTATACCTCTTCAAAGGAACAAGGTGCATCACGGGTGATGGTATGGTGTGGTATTTGGAAGGATCGCATCATAGGCCCCCCTCTTTTTCGATGAACATGTCACTGGAGGCACCTACCTACGTATGCTCAAGGAAAAAGCATTTCCCGGTGTCTTCAATGAAGAAGGAAATTTCCCAACATGGTTCCAGCAAGACGGCGCTCCTGCACATTACAGCACCCAAGTAAGGGAATACCTGTACCAACAATTCCCTGGTCATTGGATAGGACGTCGAGGGCCTGTGGAATGGCCAGCTAGAAGCCCGGATCTCACGCCACTAGATTTTTATCTCTGGGGCCACTTGAAAGCGCTGGTACACTCACAGAAAATTAGGAGTGTTGAACATTTGCGGCAGCGCATTATTAGGGCATGTAACACCATTACTCCTGACATCATTCACCGTGTGCTTGCTGACTGCGTATCACGTCTGAATTTGTGTATTGAAAACAATGGTGGACATATTGAGCACATTCTGTAAATAAAAGCTTTTGTTTTGCCTTTTTTTATTATTTTTCCTATGATGCCGAACTTATGGGACACCCTGTACAAAGCAACAATGATGTAACTGTAGATTTGATCACGTGCTGATCACGTGATCACTGTAGGGTGGATCGATTTTACATTTTTTCGATTTCCATATTCTAATAGAGACAAAAACTTGCGCATGCATGAGAAAATAGCCTCTGCAAAATCTTAGCTTAATAGGTAATCATCTTCTGCCCCCGGCAGAGCGATGAAAATCATATTTTAGTAGTCAAAAACGTATTTTTCTTATAATTTTTAAAATATTTCAATATGCATCAAAATTATTCCTAATAACTATAAAGTCGATGAAAAAGACGTCATATGATCGTTTTTCCAAGCGCGTTGTCCTACGTTAATATCTTTTGCCCCCGGCAACAACGTCAAATGTTGAAAAAATAGGTAATTTATATACATATTTTCAGATCGGCTCTTTGTCTTAAATAATGCATTTATATATTTCCCATAGCATTTATATCGTTGCTTAGGCATGAAATAACACACACGCAAAATTTTATGACTCTAGAGTAATATCTTCTGTCCCCGAGAAAAGTCTAAATGTGGATTATAATTACGTTAATGCGATGTTATAAGTACGATAAGTACTAAGTACAGCTCCTCGCTTGCTAATTTTATAAAATTAGCAACCCAGAACTCACCACGAGGAGGTGGCTGTACGTCGAGTTCCACCCTATCCAGCCCCAACCACCCTTCCTTTGGCTGCATGTCGATTTATATACGGTAATCTTTCTTAGAATCAAATCGTGGAATTTTTGTTCGGGAGTGAAGACGGGAGCGGATGAATCCGTCCCTCTCTTCTATTCCACTTACACTGGCAGAGGCTTCGGTTACTAATTTGATGAGTCTCTCGACCGCTTGAGTATGACAAGGGAATAGTGGGATCAGTCCATCAGGCTGGTCTCCCGTCTCAACAAACTCTTTTATTCGGGTATCAGGTATTGTTTTTGTAACGGGGGGTTCGGTCACCTCAGCCGTTTGCCAGTTGATCATTTCGTAATAGTTTTGACTATTTCCCAACATGGTTCCAGCAAGACGGTGATTGTTTTGATCGTGCTTTTAATATTCTTTTCCATCCCAATTCTCTTATGTGTTGCTCATCGGCATGTAGCATGGAGATCAAAATATTTTCTGGGTGAGCAAAGAAAGAATTTCTACGGAGGACTTTGTTGGCGATTGTCTTAGATCTTTGAGGCATGGTCTGAGAGAGACGCATCATTTCGAAAAAATGTTTTGCGCCCTCAGTGAAACTGGAGTTTTTCTTTATCTTAAACCAAATTGGTGCGTAAACTGTCATAATGAATCGCAGAATTTCGTTGAAGGTGCTGGAGGGTTCACTGGTTGAAACATAGAGGCGCAGAAATCTATTTGCTGTTGTCAGCCACCTGGAATGCGCCATCTTACCTGGATTTCGAGCCGCGAGAGCTGAAGAGCAGCTACCGCTCGACACTGCTCTGTAGATGCCTAACAAATATTTTGGTCAGTGCTCAACTCGGCATCATCTATGTCAATGTCGGGAGATGGAATGGCATCGAATTCTGTAATTGGAAGTTTTTCGCAGTCGTTCAGTTGTTTTCCAACTGGTCCAGTAAAGCCCATTGGCCCAGTTGTTTTGCCGTCCAAGTCTTGAATGAGGTGTCGCAGTGATAATTCATTACCGTGTAATAGGCATATGATCCACTGAACTGGCCTTTGTAGTTTCATTTCAATCATACGAATGGCTCCACCCTTTCGACCCGTGTTCACTGCGGTACCATCACAGCCGATAGCCACAATGTCGTCCGTGCTAATATTGTTAGTCTCTAGAAAGTTGATGATACCTGATGTTATTGCAGTGGCAGAACCTGATGCAGGAGTAAAATGCCCCATGTACTGGGATTCTGGTTCTTGAACTAAAACTATATGCTCTTCTACCACAGTCCTTCTATGCTTCAAATTGTCTATTTCTTCTTGTGTCATTGTTTTATCTTTACGTCCGTCAAAGAAAATGCCCTGTAATGGTAGCGTGATCTTGTCATCTTGCTGATGCTCAGAACGAACTCTTTTTCTGGCTCTTCTTATCTTATTTCGATCAATCACTGAACGGACATCATCTTCTCGTATCCAGCCAACATCCTCTAACAACGAAGAAGCAATAAATGAAGCAGCTCTGTCTGAGACGCCCGTACGATCACAAGCTTCAGCAAGTACCTGGAGTTTCATTCGTGTTTTTTCCTTCATGTCATGTTTATCTCTCGGTGTTAGTTCATACGATGACGATGATTCTATAGATGTATCCTCGGTTTCACTAGAGGCTGACGAAGAAGGTTGTTCTTGAGAAGTTTCTTGTCGTTTACTAGTCGACGGCTCTTGATGTTCTGCTATTCCTTCTTGTTTCAATATCGCCAATCTTCTTGCAAGAGTCATCTCGTTTTTATTTGTTGTTTCAACATCCAAAGTTCATATTGCCATTTTGCGATTACTTCTTTGGTCGAGTAAAAACTGTTGCTCTTTCAGTGGTACTCGTCGTTCACGAGGGCAGCTGCATTTTGTCAAATCAGGGCATTTACAAGCCGATATGTCAAATAAGGTGGTCTTAGTTGATTTCTTGAAGGCCTCAAGATTTTTCTGTAACGATTCGTTCTTCTTTTTCGCGTTCAGTGATTTGATGATGTTAGCCATTTTATCACGATAACTTTTCAACATTTGATTTATCCGTGCTGTCGAAACTGCTGGAATGGAAGCTAATTTCCACAAGTATTCCAGTCTCTCCGTGACCACAGCGGCGATGTCTTTGAATGGAGGTTCCTTCTTTGATGATCTCAACTCAGTTCTCACATGATGGTAGTATTGCATCACATCTTCACATGTGGGAAAACATCGCAAATTCAAATCTTTCCCAGCACCAAATATTGGACACGTAACCGATCTTCTACTGTAGTTGTAGCGGTAGCCATCCTGTAAAGATTAAAGAATAATGTATTGTTCTGTTACGCAATAAAATCTAAAAAAACAGAGTTATGAGAAAAACAAACAAGGATATGAGCAGAGAGATTGAGCACACTGAGGACTCTGAGTGAGGAGCCACACACACACACACACACACACACACACTGAGGACTCGAGGAGCCAGCTGCAAAATACACACCTGCCTTCGACGCTGTCAAAAAGCAACTGAGGGAACTGCGCAGTGCGCAGTGCGTACTGGCGCGTCAGTGGCAGCTGCTGCTGGCAGCACTCACCAGAGATGACCTTTAAACCCTAGCCTAGGGTCATAAAATTTTGCGTGTGTGTTATTTCATGCCTAAGCAACGATATAAATGCTATGGGAAATATATAAATGCATTATTTAAGACAAAGAGCCGATCTGAAAATATGTATATAAATTACCTATTTTTTCAACATTTGACGTTGTTGCCGGGGGCAAAAGATATTAACGTAGGACAACGCGCTTGGAAAAACGATCATATGAGGTCTTTTTCATCGACTTTATAGTTATTAGGAATAATTTTGATGCATATTGAAATATTTTAAAAATTATAAGAAAAATACGTTTTTGACTACTAAAATATGATTTTCATCGCTCTGCCGGGGGCAGAAGATGATTACCTATTAAGCTAAGATTTTGCAGAGGCTATTTTCTCATGCATGCGCAAGTTTTTGTCTCTATTAGAATATGGAAATCGAAAAAAATGTAAAATCGATCCACCCTAGCTGATCAGTTTAGTATTTTAGTTAAGCGTAGTAGAACATAATGTGTATATAGATTTCTCCTGTACTATTGATGTTTATATATTAATTTTGAATGTATATTTATTTTCTATATATTTGTTAAAATTTTATTATTTAACATAAATGTGTATGTAGATTTCTCCTGTACTATTATCATTTTTGAATGTATATTTATATATCGGGTGTCCCAGAAAAAAACGCCTTGAGATTTGAACATCAATAACTTCAAAAATATGCAGTTCACATTTCCAAAATTTACTGACTGTTACCTCAATCTATTGATAAACCATCATAAAAATTTCAGTCCTCTACATAAAATAATTTTTCCACATCTGAGGGAACAATGAGGTATGGTAAAAAAAAAGAGTATCATACACTGAAAATTTTTTATTATTCACAGCTTATCAACAAATATGATCAATATGTCCGCCGTCCTGTTTACAAACTAATCTTAACCTTTTCTTGGGGGAAAAATATATTGAGTGCCCCTAGTAGTTTAGTTTTCCAGTCTTTATTACTACTGGGAATATCATTGAGTTTTATCACTACTATTATTATTATTATTATTATTATTATTATTATTATCATTATTATTATTGATAATTCCAGACAGAGTACCCTTGTTTTCCTTTCTCAAGTTCGATTTTAGCTGATTGATTTTCATTTTCCTTCAACTGCTGTAATTTTACTTGTCTGTATTTCGAAACTTTATCGCTTTATTATTTAACAACCAGCTACACTGCGTTCTTCTACGCCTGTTTTCGGTTACTTTTTTGAGGGGAGGCAACCTTGTGGTGTGGTGTGTGTGTGTGTGTGTGTGTGTGTGTACACATGCCAAGGGCGGATCTAGAAGGGGGGTCAGCGACGTCCGGGCCCCCTCCCTCAATTTCTTGTAAGTGCCCACTTTTTCAAGTGCAAGTGCTCTATTTGAATGATGTGTATGCCTATGAAAACAAATTTTGTTTTTTAAATAGATCATGGTTATTTTATTTTATTCAAATTCCATTTTGAGTCTTTATCAGTACACATTGTACTTCCAAATTTGTAGTTGTCATGGTTTTCATAGGTGCCCTTAGTACTGGTGCAGCCATATCACTATTTTTATCGCCATCTTGTTCTGATAGTTCTTTTAATTGGCAAGACATCTGTAATTATTTGAAAAACTTTCTGTGATAATTGTTGTACCCAAATTAGATTTTTATTTTGTATCATATTTGAATGAGACTGATCTAATAAAACAATATATCATAATTGATTTTACACTCGATGAATGGTGGTCTGTTTCAAGAAATTTTTTTTAGTACTGTGCCCTTTTTATTTTAGGGGTGCCCTTTTTTCTTTGGACCCCCCCCCCTTACTGAAATGCCTAGATCCCGCCTTGCATGCTACGTAAATACGCGAGTGTTATTGGTTTATATCGATATAAACAAGAACAGTTTTAATCTCTTGCTTCTAAATTTTATATTCTATTAACAAAGATTTGAAACAGCGTCATATTATTGTTTTCATGTTAAAGGTTTGCATAAAAATGTACTCTGATCTTTCCTTTGTCAATTTATGAACGTTTTTATTCAGTCTAATAGCGTTCAAATTTATTCATTTTATCCCGCTTTACATCATCGATAAAGTCATTTCACTTGGAAGATTACGATTTTCAATTTAGTTATCAAGATAATCTCAAATTGACACTTTATAAGAAGGATAAGTCTTTAACCTTCTCTACGCATATAATATAATTACAGAGAGGTTACAGCTATATAAAGGCGCTATAATATATAAGGCTGAGTTCTAATACTAGCTGATTCCTCGTTTGTATTATAATTAATGCCGATCTAATTAATTTTTTTTGTGTGTGTGTTTGTGTAAGACTGCAGGAAATGCAATAGATCAAAGGCTGCCACCTTGACGCAAAAACATTCATTACATGATAGTTAAAATAAACATGGAGAAAAATACATTTCCTTTTTAACTGGACACCTGGTCTATACAATTGCACTGTATTTCTTTCATAAATATTATTAAATTATTATGGTATTTTTTCTTCATATTCATAATAGAAACTAATATTTAAGTGCTTTAAGTTCTGTTTATAACGTACGCACGCTGTAACTCAATATTTAATGAAAAATAAAATTAAAAACTGAAGACAATTTCCGTGAGGCCACAAAAGGTCAAAATGCCAAACTCCATTTTTCATCACAGAAGGCCAAACTGCCTGAAATGACCAGCGTGAAGAGGAGCAGAACTATTTGTCTATTGAAGACGATTTAATAAAATATTTCTTACTTTCCGGCGAATTTTAGCTATTTTTTAAAAATAGGTTTTGTACCTTGAAAATTAAATAAAAAAAATTTATATTGGTTAGCGTCGCTGATTACGAATCCATCGCCCCGGGTTCGAACCCCAGTGAGGGCAGCCGGCGCGCAGCTCACTCTCAGCCGTTCATCCTTCCACTGGTTGGTAGATAAACCATAAAAATCCCCTAAATGAGGCGGGATGCTGCAAAGGGTTCGAACACAGGTCATCCTGAACATTTGTTTAGAATAAAAAAATTATATATAAATATTTAATTTACAGACCAGGAAAAAAGAATATGAAAATAGACTTTAACACATCGTTGCTTCATACATCCATGATATATATATATATATATATATATATATATATATATATTATATACATATAGGGTGTTCCAAAAAGATCTGACGGATTACAATGTAAAATACATTGTAATCCGTCTGATGTTTTTGGAACACCCTGTATATATTACACTATTATACATAATATGTATAGCATACTCGAAAAGTATTTCTCGTTTTCTATTAACATCATGACCATGGAGAACCTACAGTAATTACCAAGGATATAATTATGTGTCATACTTCCTTACTGCTAACCCCCTCCCGTACTTTACGAGTAATACATCCTTCCGTTGTATTTCCTTAGTTATTCGTCTTCCTTTATGACGTCTGTCGTGTTATGTACACGTTTATTCTTATCTTTTCCAACTCCAGAATAAGTTTGTATCTTTAGTTTCACATTTCCCCTCCTTTCCATGTAAGTTTCCTCCACTTTTCAATTTCTGAGCAAGTTTATCTCGCTTCTCTACAACCTAAATTTCAACATTTCCATTCGCTTGTAGACATGAGGTTCATCTCTCTCTCTCTCTCTCTCTCTCTCTCTCTCTCTCTCTCTCTCTCATTTTAAGGAATAAATAACTCGGTCATAGTTTCGTTGCCAGTAACAACTAGATCGTTGTATTGACTCCACTGAGGAGAGCACAAGAATTATTTTAGTTTTTACACTTAGTAATTCCAGTCATTCTTTTTCAAGCAATGGGTCACATCCTATGAATGGATCCCTTATAACATGTCAAACAGAATTGCAATATGCAAAAATATTTTAGCCTTTTTGGCGGCGTCTCCGTCCTGTCTTTTCGCGCGTCAAGTTTGTATTAACTATGAAAATATATCTGCGTAGCACAAAGTCACTCCGTATATTTCCTGCTTCCGGTTGCTTAAGATGTAAAGAGTTGAGGAGGAAGCTTAGTAAAGCTTCGAAAGTGCCACTCTGATTTTATATTTTTTCTTTACCTTTATAGAGATTACTTATACCGAGTTAGAGGATTAAACTTCATAATTAACTGTACAGGTCTGAGAGGTAGAGTTAGCAAACCCGTAAAATGTAAGAAGGATACAAAGTTCTAGCATAAATTTGATCCACGTTTGAAAAGTAATAAAACATTTAAATACGATCATGCATAATTGTTCATATAAACGATCACCTTATGTACGTTTTTCTACTGCAAAAATTGGGTTTCTAAACTCGTATAAGATAGTAACTTAGGCTGGGCTCAGAAACAGTTTACTCATGATTATTAATTCAATATCTCTTTCGGTGCTACTGTAGTATGGGGTCTACCGTTAAGTTTCTACTGTAGTATGCGGTCTACCGTTAAGTTTCTACTGTAGTATGCGGTCTACCGTTAAGTTTCTACTGTAGTACGCGGTCTACCGTTCAAAATATTTAAAAGGAATTGAAAATGAATTGAAAGGAACTATAATTTAATTTACACAATTAAGGAATTATTAAAGAAGTTAAACATACTACTTCCGCATACTTAACGGTAGACCGCATACTACAGTACGCCCTTGATGATTGGTTAGGTTAAGTCGTGATATTTCGTTAGTTTTAACGAAAATATCACGACTTAACCTAACCAATCGTCAAGGGCGTACAATTAACCTAATAATAAAATAATAAGAAGATAAGAAGCTATAATTAAAAGGTAGACCGCCGAATCGTAGGTAGACCGCATACTACGGACCTTTTCCAGTTTGTGTACCGTTTTTCATATAATTTATTTTTGCTTTATAAGGCTAACTAACGAAAATATCATGACCTAACCTAACCAATCGTCAAGGGCGTACAGTTAACCTAACGATTGGTTAGGTTAGGTCGTGATATTTTCGTTAGTTAGCCTTATAAGCCTAACTAAAGAGATTGATATTATCACTCATTTTTTATCTGAAAAGAAGCAAAAATAAATTATATGAAAAACGGTACACAAACTGGAAAAGGTCCCATACTACAGTAGCACCTCTCTTTCATACTGTATGTAGATAAAATAAATTTGATTTCAAGATATTTTACAGAAACTCACACACACACACGACCGAAAAACAATACCTCCGCCCAGTTATGATTGCGAGCAGAGGTAATTAACATCACAAGAATTTGTTTCTGACGTTGAAATAAAAATGTCTTATGACGGTGTTTACAGTGCAGGAAAAATAAGTCAAAAATAAGTATAAATTTATTATTATTATTACTATTATTTTTTTATACGCGACACATTCAATAATGATATAAATGTAAATAATGTAAAATATAAATAATATAAATGTGTTTATCATCTTTACAACTAAATTTGAAGTTCTGTTCACTGGCGTCGAAGTTTCAGTCTCGAGATTAATTTATGTTTACAATTTACAAGATAGGAGTTTCCTTCATTTAGGAATCATTGGTTTTCTCGGGGTACAGTCATCCAATGGCGAACCTATTCATATCCCACCGACCGCAAAAAAATATGATGAAGGACGTTACTGAAATAATACCCTAAGTTTTAATTAGTAATAATCTTCTAAATATTTCTTACACACTAAACTTCATACGAAGCAAAGCTAACACTTGAAATGACGACATACATTCTTTCTATAAACGAGCAGAATAAAATTTCCTGTGAAAAATATTAAGTCATTCTTTGCTAGAATGCAATAAAAACAAAACTATTTAATGCAAAAATGGTATGCAAATATTTTCAACATTTTAAAATTTCGAAATTCGCTGTGAAATGCTGTAAAAATTTCACGTTGAAGTAAATCTTTTTCGTTCATAAAGTTATCTAGCAAGACTTTAAATATGAATTTGATATTTTCTCTCTCTCTACATCCACACCCACACCCACAGTTAAAACTATATAGGGCTTATATAAAATACAACAGGAAGATATACAGTGTGTATTATATATATATATATATATATGTATATATATATATATATTAGTGATGTAGCGGATGTCATTTTTTTCACATCCGCGGATGCGGATGCGGATGAGGATGTTTGATTTCAACATCCGCGGATGCGGATGCGGATGTCTACATTTTCGTTATTTTTTAGGACATATTCGAGATTTGTTGTGTTTAACGTATATAATAAGTTATTATATAGAGAGAGCTGTAGCTATAATGTAGTATAATTGATTAATTGTACAATAATTGCTGTACTTTTCTCTGAACATATAAAATAATATCAAGCATCTAACTAATATAGAAATCAATTAGTGAATTCGTCTGCAAATAAATTCGTTATATTTTGTTGAGTTTCAGCCACAATTAGAAACCATAATTGTGTTACCAGGATGCGGGACGTGAACCCAACTCAAATGCACCCCACCGTCCTCTTTCCTTATAGAAAGAGATCTTTAATTAGCTTGATAACTATTTATATTAAGTTTAAAGTTTTATTAGGCATATTTATAAATGAGTAATTAAAATAAAGTAAACTAAGATGTTCATCGTTTAATGTTCAAACTTAATTATAGGAAGGTTATGCTTAAGGAACATTAATTTTTCTGCCTTTTCTGCTGCCAGTCTGTTTCTCTTTTCATCATATATTAATCCAGCACTGCTAAATAATCTCTCGCTTGGTACGTTTGTTGGAGGACAGGCTAAATGTTTCCTTGCAAGTTTACTCAAGTATGGATAGATATTCTGCGTTTTTTCCACCAACTAATAGGATTGTCACATGCAACCAGGCGTTTTTCTTGGTGATAGCTCTCGATCATTTTTACTACATCTTTTGACATCGCGTAGGTCTCGTCATTGCTGCTTGACTCAAGAAACTGAGAGACAGATTCTGTGATAGATTTGCTTGTTGAAGGTGTTGGTTCTGTCACTGAAACTTTTATTCTTTTGGTGGGTGGCGAAGCGACAGATTCAAGAGATTGAAGCTCTTCAACTGCTTTTCCAAGTGATGATTTAACTCGTTCTAATGTACTAGGTGAAAATAACTTAGCTTTATAACGTGGATCTAAGTTGGTTGCAAGAGAGTAATTTCATACAAGAACAGCCTCTCCTCTTGTCGCTTGCATCACTTTTGCGCACAATGAACTAGTTCTATTAATATAGTAGAATTTGATAATTTCCGCTTATTAATGACATTTTATCTCAACGGTCCACATCCGCACGACATCCGAGGTCCAAAGTGCGGATGCGGGTGCGGATGTTCCGCGGATGCGGATGCGGATGTGACCTACATCACTAATATATATATATAATATATATATATATATATATTAGCAGTAGCAACAACAATAATAATAAATAACAAAGCAAAACAAAGAAAAACCCATCGCTAACAAATAAAAACGAAACCAAAAAAAAAAAAACCACAATAAAAGAAAACGTTGTCTTTAAAGGGACCGGTATTATTATGATAGGGAACAGTCGGTGGACCTAATTAAAAGAAAAATTTCATATTATTTCCCCCCATAAGTTCAAAAACTTGGTTCATTGTAAAAGTTAGTCTAACGACTTCCTCAAACCATTAATGAAAAAAGTTATGGCGAGAAAAACCTTTATTTACCGACCCGTTAATTATTCTTTTTCCCAAAGATTCGAACTTTATTAAAAATTAACGTTGGATAAAATTTGAAATTTTTTTAAAACAACAAAAAAAATAAAGTAAAAAGTAATAATTAGAAAATAAATATCGAAGTAAATAAACACGTTTAGATGAAAAGTAAAACCATATCGTAAATTGAGAACGTTATTAAGAATTCGCTTGTAAAGGAATTTGCATATGATATTGCGGCAAATTTTCTCGTTTGTTTAATAGTTAAAAACTTTGGAATTATGAGGGTTTTTTTTACTCTCTCTCTCTCTCTCTCTCTCTCTCTCTCTCTCTCTCTCTCTCTCTCTCTCTCTCGAGTGTCCCAAAACAACGTATACATTTTTAAAAAATTTATAACAGGAGAACCCACTAACAGATTCAGATGATTTTTATTTCTTTTTATAGCCTATAGCCTAAGGAGATACAAAAGCGAAATTGTTAACAGCCTTGGCTAGCCTAAGGAGATACAAAATCGAAATTAGTATTAGCCTTGCCTGCCTACAGTAAACATGGAAAATGGAAGTGTGCGCTTATCATTTGAGCAACGAAAATGGATACTAAAGTCGTATTTTAAAGTTGAGAAGACAACAGTGGAGAGACAATTTTGGAACTAATCCTCCAACTCGACTTACCATTTCACGTATCTGTGAGAAATTTGAAGTATACGGTACTGTGCATGATGTGTACAAGCAAGCGACTGGGCGTCCAAAGACATCAACAGATGCTAACACTTCTGATGAAGTGCTACAGGTATTCAACCGATCACCAAGAAAATCTGTGAGACAATGTGCTCATGAAACAGGGAAAAGTAAGACAAGTGTCCACAGAATTCTGAAGAATGCTAAATGGAAATCTTACATCCCGAGATTATTACATGCCTTGAATGAGGATGATCCGGATTGCAGAATCCAGTTTTGCGAATGGTTTCGAGTAAAAAACACAGAAGATGGCCAATTTGCGGACAAAATTGTGTGGTCTGAGGAGGCTACATTTAAGTTGAATGGTATAATTAATCGTCATAATTGCACATACTGGTCACAAGAAAATCCACACATTTATGTGGAACGACATGTAAATTTACCGGGTATAACTGTCTGGTGTAGTTTTTCTTCCAAAGGTTTGGTTGGTCCATTCTTTTTCGATGGTACAGTTACCGGTCATAGCTACCTCAACATGATTCGGGGAAAAGGTTTTCCTGCAATTCGACAGTTATACGGAGATGAGGACATTTACTTTCAACAAGATGGAGCACCTCATTACCATCAGGATGTCAGGAACTACCTTGATGAAACATTTCATTATCGGTGGATCGGACGACGAGGTAGTATCGAGTATCCACCACGTTCACCAGATTTGAACCCACTTGACTTTTTTTCATGGGGTCATTTGAAAAATGAAGTATACAGTAGAAGACCTACATCACTTGAACAACTAAAGAGCACAGTTGAAGAAGCGTGTAGAAATATCCCTACAAACATTTTTGTTGAAGTCTGCCAATCAGTGAATCAAAGAGCGCAGTGGTGCATTGATGTCAATGGTCGACATTTCGAACACTTACGTGTTTAAAACAAATTAAACTATCTATTATTTCGATGTTGTATATTTTACCTATAAAAAGAAATAAAAATCATCTGAATCCGTTAGTGGGTTCGCCTGTTATAAGTTTTTTAAAAATGTATACGTTGTTTTGGGACACTCTGGTATAGGCAATAATTTACTATTCTCTCTCTCTCTCTCTCTCTCTCTCTCTCTCTCTCTCTCTCTCTTTATATATATATATATATATATATATATATATATATATATATATACAGGGTGAGTCACGACGAAATTTCATAACTTCGGGAGCTTTTTGCTGAGGTCATTCCCAGTCAAAAACTCCATATGAACATAGTTCCGATTCTTAAAGGAGTATGGATGTTTGAATTTCAAGCATGCACATGCGTGACCTTGAAATGAATTGACAGTTACTTACCTAACCGAACTAAGTACGCATTAGAGTGTTGTGTTTCACAGTGTGCAGTTGATGTTTTGTGCGTTCAGTATGCCTTTTACGTTTTCAAATGCTGAATATGCCGATATGGTGTATGTTTACGGATTTTGCGATGGAAATACTACTGCTGCTGTCGCTGAATACTAGCGACGTTTCCCAAATCGAAAAATTCCAGATCGACGAGTGTTTAGCAACGTTTTCCGGAGATTGCGAGAGAGCGGTTCATTTCCTAGCGTTACTGTTTTATCTGAGCGTCCGGTACAAGAAGATGTAGCTGAACAAGAAAACATTATTCAGATGGTACAGCGGAGTCCTTATGTTAGTAGGCGAAGGATTTCTACACGTCTTAGAGTTCCCCAAACGAGAGTATGTAGAACGTTACACGAAGAAGGCATGTATCCATACCACGTACAGCGCGTTCAGCATCTCCAACCTGGGGATCGTGCCCAACGGCTGGAATTTTGTAATTGGCTCAATGCCGATCGACAATTGCATCGATACGTCTTGTTCTGTGATAAGGCTCAATTTACCCGCGGCGGTGTCAACAACACTCGCAATTCACATGTGTGGTCAGAAATGAATCCTCATGCCATTGTGGAAAGTAATGTTCAACATCGGTTCAGTGTCAATGTGTGGTGTGGTATTCTCTACGGTCAGCTGATTGGTCCGTTTATCTTCGAAGGTGGTCTTACAGCTGACATTTATCTACGATTTCTGCAAGACAAACTGCCACCACTGTTAGAAGATGTACCTTTGGCAACACGATTGCGTATGTACTTCCAACAAGACGGAGCTCCTCCCCATTTTAGCCGTGTAGTGAGAACGCATCTCGATGATCGCTTTCCTGGTCGATGGATCGGTCGTGGTGGTGCACAAAATTGGCCACCCAGGTCTCCGGACCTAACCCCTCTAGATTTTTATCTGTTGTGGCGCATGAAAGAACTGGTGTACCAGAGAAAAGTGGAAACACGAGATGCATTGTTCCGTCGCATTTTGGATGCTGCAGCGGGAGCAGCCCTCATGAAGGACAATCGTAATGAACTAATGCGCGCTACACGCGCGATTCACAGACGAGCCGCGATGTGTATTGAGGCCGAGGGTAGTAATTTTGAACAGTTATTGTAAATTCATGAATAAAAACTTTAGCAGCTATTTGTTCGCTTATTCTTATTTTTAAACATTCAAACATCCATAGCTCCATAACCGTTAAGAATCGGACCTATGTTCATATTAAGTTTTTGACTGGGAATGACCTCAGCTATAAGCTCCTGAAGTTATGACATTTCGTCGTGACTCACCCTGTATATATATGTATATATATATATATATATATATATATATATATATATATATATATATATATATATATTTTTTTTTTATATATATTACGAAATGAAACGGATACCCGGGTACTATTCAATCTGCCGCAAGTACATAAAGTAGTGGTAAAATCAAGAACACTAGTAGGACATTTTAAACACAATCGCCACAATCGCCTTAAAAGAAAGAAAAGAGCTTGTACTTGTACAGGATTGTCCTACAAGATGGAATTCAACGTACTATATGCTGTCGCGTCTATCTGAATCAAGAAGAGCCATAACAGATTTTATGTTAGATGAGAGCGTTACTAAAGTTTCTGATAGATGTTTGCTTCTCAAAGATGACGACTGGGATTTAATTTCTATGTTATTACCGTGCTTAAAACCACTTGAAATTGCTACAACGGCACTTAGTGTTGAAGGTCATGTGTCTGCTTCAACTTTATATCCAATAATACTAGGCCTTATAAATGCTCATTTGAAGCCTGAAATATGCGACCATGCTATCGTTAAAAATGTTAAAGAAGTAATATGTAACGAACTCATAGGAAGTTTTACAACTAATACAGTTGATATAGGCACTTCAGTTCCATTGTTAGCTAGTGTATTAGATCTTCGCTTTAAAACCTTGGTTTTTTTAGCAACCTATGAAAAAATGTCCGTTTTCGATGAACTTAAACGTAGACTTTCTTTAAATGAAGATGCAGTTAAACAGCCATCAAAAAACGTAAAGTCAGTGTTTTGTCGTATTTAATTGGTGTTAAAGATGCTGACAACGCCAGTTATAGTGAATATGAACAATATGAAAAATTAATTCCGGAGGCTGAAGATATTAATTTTATTACTTGGTGGAAATTAAATGCTGAAAAGTTTCTAAATTTGGCTAAATTACCTAGGCAATATTTATGCGTTCATCAACTCCAGCAGAGCGGGTTTTTTCACAAATGGATTAATAATAAGTAAACTAAGGAATAGAATTTCACCTAGCACTGCTGAAGCAATACTTTCCTTAACGAAAAATTACTTTAGGGGATTTGAAAACATAGTGTGTGATGAGCTGTAACTTGTAAATGAAGTAAATGAATGATTTGCTTTGGTTTTCGTTATTAGAAAGATAGAATAGTTTTTCTTTTTTTTCTGTATTTTTTTCCTTACTGTAGAATATATATATATATATATATATATATATATATATTTCTCCTGTAGGTGTGTTTCCTACTGTAGTAATAATAATAATAATAATTATTGGTTTTGTTTAACCTCCTTCGCAACATCTAAGGTCATATGACGGAGGGGACCTACAGCTTTACGTGGGATCCGAACCACGGGTCGCTCCATAGTAGGCCGGGTCGAAAAATTAAATTTGTGAATTTCCACATGCCTGTATCCAGGAAATTTGTAGATGCACTATAAATGCTCAACAATGATTAAAAAATCTAAATTGATCAAGATTTAGATGTTCCGCAAGTCCTCTGAAGATTGCAAGTAAAACGTAAAACATTACAAAAACTTTAAAACTTTTAAAACTTTATTTAAATACATAAACTTTATTAATTATTTAGCAATTATGATTTTTTATTAAGATTTTCTTGTATTTTTTGTATTCTTGTTGCTATTAAGTTTTTTCTTAACTGTGTTTCGTCCAGAATATATATAATTTATATATACAATTTTTCTTTTCAGAATTGATTATTTGAATAGTTAAATACGCGTTGTTACACTAACAGCAGTGGCGGATTTAGGGGGGGGCCGAGTAGGCCATGGCCTACGGCCCCGCGCCTGTGAGGGCCCCGCGCCGTCACATATAATTATAATGTTGGATTCCACTATAAATAATACAATTGATTAATGATTAGTGATAATTATGGTATCACTCTCTTTGCTGGCGGGAGTTTAGTTCTATTCAGGCCGCTGTGGAGTGCACATGTGAGTGTGTTTAGTGGTAAGTAATGGTAAAAGTCGTATCTCGAAAAAGTCGCCAGTCAATAAATGGGGATGGGGGAGTTTTAGTCAGCTTTATAATAACATAAATAAGTTGAAAAATGTTAAATTAATGTAATTAATTTTTTTATATGAAACGTACTTAGGCTAGGTTAGGTCAGTTTAGCTTAGATTTCATAATAAATACATTTTATACATATTTAAGGAAAAAGTCGCCACTGGTGGGGGCTGGCAACTTTTCCCATAAAGCGACTTTTTCACCCGAACAACTGTTTAGTGTCTGTATTTAATTAATTAATTAAACTGTATTAATTAATACTAAACCTAGGGTCAAGTGTAAATAGTTTGTTTTTTATGTTTTTATGTTTCAGGATAAGGCAGTGAGGCTGCACTGAGGCACAATGGAGAAATCAACAAGTCGTGATCGTGATCAAGGGAGGAAGTATAAAGCTGGCCCTGTTAAACGACAAGAAAAGGCAGACGTAAACCAAAGAGTAAAAAAACTACCAAAAATAACTCAATGGTTGACATATCCAACAGTATCTGAATCTGCAAAATCACAAACTCAAACTGAATCCGGTCAAACTGAATCTGAATCAGTAGAGACACCAATTACGCCTGAAACAACTGGAGAAGCCACAACTAGTACTGAACCTAGTGTAGTTAGCGCAATTGAACCTGAACACAGTGACAGTGAGGAGACACAAGAGGAAGTGAAAGTTATGAATACCGGTACTGAACAAGGATTTGAAACGGATCTTGGATTATGGCCTAAAATAATTACTGAAAATGTGTGTGACTATTGATTGAAAAAGGGAAGCGCAGAATGTCGACACTGTGATGGTGACTTCAAAGAGTCAGCTGTGAAAGAGCTAAACAGAACCCGTCATTGTACAAAGACATTATTCACTCGAACTCATTCATTATCTGGCCAAGAAATTAATCTTAAATGGCTCTGTTACTCTAAAACAACTGGTAAAGTGTATTGTTTTGCTTGCAAGCTTATGTCAAAGGTGGAAAGCTCATTCACAACTGGCTTCAGTGGTTGGAAGAACGCTAGGTATGTCATAGAATCTCACAGTAGGTCAGATCAGCACAGGAAAATTATGGTCGAAATGATATATCGAAAGACTGCGGGTGCCCGTATTGACTCTAATCTAGTACAACAATATGAAAGTGAATGCGAGTACTGGCAAGCAGTATTGAGGAGGTGTGTAGATGTTTTAAAGCTACTTTGCGAACGCGGGCTAGCCATTCGAGGTAAAGATGAAGTAATTGGATCAGTACACAATGGAAACTATCTTGGGATTCTAGAGCTGCTGAGCACATACGACAGTTTCTTGGCAGCACATATCAAGAAACACGCAAACAAAGGTAGTGGTCATACTTCCTACTTGTCCCATGTCATTTCTGAGGAAGTCATTGGAATAATGGCAGAAAAGGTTATGTCCTCAATAACAGATGAAGTAAAAACAGCAAAGTACTTCTCAATTTCTGTTGACTCCACACCTGATATTTCACACATGGATCAACTTACTTTTACAATCCGCTATGTACTGCCTACTACAGGTCCAGTTGAAAGGTTTTTGCAGTTATTCCCATGCTAAGCCACACTGGCAGAGATATTGCTACAACTGTTCTTGATTTTCTTAAAGAGAAGAACATTCCAGTTATCGACTGCCGAGGACAGCTATGACAATGCCAGCAACATGTCTGGTAAATATCTGGGGACCCAACAGATAATCAGAATGAGTGTAGTGAAGCTGAGTACATACCATGTATGGCTCATTCCTTAAACTTGGTGGCTAAGTGTGCTGCAGAAAGCTGTCCTGCTGCAGTGTCATTGTTTGCTCTGGTACAAAATATGTACTCCTTTCTTGTTGCATCTACTTATCGTTGGAGGAGACACCGTGAGGTACTAGAGACTAATAAAGATAAGAAGTTGAAAGTTGATAAAATACTTTCAGACACTCGTTGGTCAGCACGAGCAGATGCTGTAGCTGCTCTCAGTAGAGCACACAAAGAAAACATCATTGTTCTGGAAGAGTTATTCTCAGATCAGAATCAGCCAGCTGAAACAAGAGCTGAAGCAAGTGGTCTTCTCAAAGGTTTGAAAAAACTTGAAACAGTGATTCTTCTTGAAGTTTGGGATACAGTATTGGAAAGGTTTCAGAGTAGCAGTATCCAGCTGCAAAAATCTGGGCTCTCCCTCAACACAGCTGTCACACTGCTAGAGTCTCTTTTACAATTTGCTAAAGACCTGAGATCCCAGTTCGATGACTTTGAAGCAAAAGCTATGGCTAAGTGTGATCCCTGTGATGTGACGAGTAATGATGCATACTACGCCGACACGCAGCGTATTAGGAAGCGCAAGCGTCACCACGATGAACTAGACTCCGCGGAGGATGTTATGCTGACAGGGAGAGACAAGTTTAGAGTGACTGCATTCTTGCCCATCATTGACAAGCTCTGTGCTGCCCTACAACAACGCATTGCTGCTTACAGCGACCTTCGAGAGAAATTTGGGTTTTTATCAGAAATCTCAAACAAAACGAACACTGAGCTTAAAGCATCTGCTGAAAAGCTTGTGTCTTCATATCCTAAGGACTTGGAGGCTGGATTGGAGTCGGAGCTTTTGCAGTTTGCACACCTTATGAAATCCATTCCAAGAGATTCACCTGAAAGTGCTCCTTCATCAGGTGGTGCAAAGGCTGCAAAAAGTCCTGAACTAGAAATGTATGAGATAATTCACAGACATGACATGGTAGAAACATTTGCTAATGTTGAAATTGTATTACGACTCTATCTCTGCATGTTTGTCACAAACTGCACTGGGGAGCGATCATTCTCCAAGATGAAACTAGTCAAGAATTATCTAAGAAACACCATGGGGCAGGACCGTTGTCTTCACTCACCCTGTTGAGCATTGAGCATGAGAAATTAAGGGTGCTTGATTTTACTGATGTCTTCAAACAGTTTGCAAGTAAGAAGGCTAGAAAAAAATCTTTTTGACTGAGAAATAGTTAAGTGTACCGTACAAATTGCCTGCAATAAACAAAACCCACTCATTGCATCATTTGCATGTCAGTCAAGTGGTATTCTCTTTAGTTAATGGTGTATTATTATAGTTATTTTTGTTAATGGTGTATTATTATAGTTTTTTTGTTAATGGTGTATTATTATAGTTATTTTTTGTTAATGGTGTATTATTATAGTTATTTTTTATTGTTAAGCTTCAAAAAAACAAATGTGTAATGTTCAACTATGAAATGGTCATTTGGCTAATTAATTATCAATAAATTGAATATTGTTTAAAAAGTAAATTTATTTTAACGCTTTGCTCGCCCATTGATTTGAGGGCCCCGTAAGGTCACCACTGGGGGATGGGGGTGTAAATCTTCATTTCAGTTAATTAAGCTAGCTTTGCGTAGTTTGGGGCCCCGCACTCCAACCAGCCTAGGGCCCCGCGCACCTTAAATCCGCCACTGACTAACAGAGTGACTTTCTCAAATTATCCGAAATGGCTGAGGCCGTAAAAGTGAAAGCAACTGTTGAAAAAATCATGAGTCCAGCTGTTTCCCTTTTTGGGAAAGCTGAGCTCAGTGGAAATCAACTTCCCCTATATGAAGACGTTTCAAAAGAATATTTACAAACAAGATATCTCTTACTTATAGCTAGTGAGGGGAAAAAAGAGCCAAATGCTAATGATGTGGCAAGAATAGTTGCGTCAAAGGTAAAAGAGATCTGGAAAAGTGCATCAATTCCAACAATATCAGAGCAGCAAATATTAGCCAAAGTAAAGGATTGTCATGAAAAATCTAAAAATATGATGAAGACTGGTAGAAAAAGGAAAGATTTTGAATCTAAACTGACCGCGTTCGAATCCAAAAATCAAAAGCTTTTTGATATTGCTGCCTGCAAATGCCATATCTGTTTTCTTGCACTTGTGAAAAAGAGCTAAAAGTTCCTGTCATGGAAGTTCTTTCCTAATTGGCCAAAGAGGTGCACGAAAAATGGCAATAGGCAGTATTGATTTACAGACAACGAAGAAACCGCAAATAAGATCTGAGCGTAAAGAACAAGAAAGAGCACGATTTTCTAAAAACATTGAAGATGGAGATATCAATAACCCATCCACTTCCAGGGAAGAGCCAATGGACTGGGATAACTTTCATACAATTCCTGATTCTGACACATCAACAGATACAGATAGAGAGCGTGATGATGATCACATTGAGGAAGGTATAAAGAAATCAGGTGAAGCACATAAGCTCACTCGCAAATTGCCTTCATTAGCAAAAACTTGTGACCGATTCGGAATATCAGACAGAGCTGGTGCAGCCGTTGCCTCTGCTGTTCTGGAAGATTTTGGTCTCATTACCTCTGAAGATTATCACAATGTTGTGGATAAGAATAGGGTGAGACGGCAGAGAAAGAAGATCAGAGAGGAGTTGAGTAAATCAAGTAAAGAAAGTATAGAAACATTGTATTTTGATGGAAGAAAGGACTTAACTAAACCAAATATCTGTAAGGATGGGAGGTAATACAGTACAACAATTACTGAGGAACACATCACGCTTATAGCTGAACCAGAATCAAAATATCTTGGGCACTTCACTCTTGTGACTGGAAATTCAACTAACATTTCTAAGGGAGTGATAAAGTTTCTTAACAGTAACAATATTAAGGTACACAATCTGAAGGTCATTGGATGTGTTGGAACCAATGTAAACACTGGCATACATAATGGAGTTATCAGGTAACTAGAGGTACACTACAGTACTCCTTTTCATTGGTTCGTGTGTTTGCTGCATACCAATGAGCTACCTCTCCGCCATTTGTTTAATTATTTGGATGATAAAACCAAAGGACCAAAAGTCCTTGCTGGAAATGTTGGCAAAAGTCTTACTGCGTGCGAAAAGATGCCAGTTGTCAAGTTTGAAGCAATTAAATCAAGTAATATGCCTTCTATTCCGGGGGATCTCGATCTAAGCCAAGATCAAAAGTATCTCATGGAAATTTGTAATGCAGTCATAGAAGGCCAATGTTCCCAAAACCTTGAAAACCGCAACCCAGGTTCTTTGAACCATGCCAGATGGCTTACGACAGCCAACAGGATAGTTAGACTTTATGTTGCGACCAAAAAGGCGTCAGAAAACTTGAAAACTCTGACCGAATTCATTGTTCGCATTTATGCCCCCAACGTGGTTTAATATAAAGCGAAATCCTTACTATTACCAGGGACCAAAGCACCTCTGGTTTATGATATCTAGTTCAAGATACCTATCTGATGAGCTTAAGGCAGTCATTGATCCTGTTATTGAAAGAGGGGCATTTTTGCTCACCCAGAAACTTTATTGGTCTCAATGTTATTTGATGAAAGGCAAGTGATGAGAGAGTTAGCTTTCCGGCGCATTCTCTTAGCCAGGGAAAGTGTGTCCTCGGGCATTAAAGAATTTAGACTGCCTAAAATTAATTTCTTGGCAAGAGACTACACAGATTTAATTCGATTTGGAGACTCCCCAAGACATGAACCACCTCTGACAAAAAGCTTGACAAACACCCAGTTAGAGCTTATCGTAAGGGGTGATGAAACTAACCCTCCATTGAAAAAGTACCCATGTCATTCATAAGCTGTGGAAAGACATGTCAAACTTGTAACAGAAGCATCAGCTTCTGTCTGTGGCCAGGAAAATAGAGATGGTTTTATAAAGGCAAGAATTGCTTCAAGATCAAACATGCCTACATTTGAGTCAAAATACGAACACAAATGTCAATAAACTACATGTAAAAAACTAATGTAAGGGAGGTTGGGCTGGGCATGGTGTGGAATTCGGCCTACAGCCACCTCCTCGTTGTGAATTCTGGGTGATTTGCCTCGTAAACTATCATGGCAAGTCAGCAAAGAGCTGTAGTTTACTATACGGAGTATCGGAAAAAATCACCAAAACTTTAAGTGACTTGTGGAACCTCAAAATATTTATATAAAAGCTTAAAACTTTGTCATGATACTTCCTATGTATGTAGGTACACAAACTTTCGTAATACAGGGTAAATTAAACTTCCCAAAAATTTTTTCAAGCAAAAACGACCCGGCCTACTACATAGTCTGGACACAGCGGACGGTCTCCCATCCAACTACTACCCAGACACAATATCGCTTAACTTCGCTGATTAACGGGAAGCGTTGTTCGACATTGGCTACGACGTAGCCCTTTCTACTGTAGAACATATATCTATATGGGACTGAACTCAGAGTGGTCCCCTGAGGCTCTTTCATGATACACATAGACCGCGCATGGAACAAAGAACTCTTCTGGGAAAATTAAATCCACTATAGTCCGAATATGTAATGGTTAATGACAAATACTATAGTTTTTTTCTTTTTCATGATGTTAGCCCTACGTGGGCAACGGGTCACTCGCAAAGAGTCCCCAAAAATATAGCTTCCCTCACGAGCTATCTGCAAAGCAGATAGGATCCAGCTTTGAGACAGGATGTAAGGGTTACAGCTACACCTAGCCTACTATATCCAGAACCTCAATATAAGCAAAAGACTAGCTGCATTCGTGTCAAATTGAATACATCAAAGAAAAAGGGGTAACTATTGTATTTTTAGCCAAAAACCAAAACTTAAACTCAACTGTCAAAATTGAGCGTCCACTTTTCAAGGAACATAACATGTCCGTTTCATGATGGTATTGAACTCAGAATGGTCCCCTGAGGTTCTTTCATGATACATACTGACCGCGCATGGAACAAGGAACTCTTCTGGGAAAATTTGATGTATTCAATCCGACGCGAATGCAACGAGTCTTTTGCTTATATTGAGGTTCTGGATATAGGAGGCTAGGTGTAGCTGTATCCCCTAGATCCTGTCCCAAAGCTGGATCCTATCTGCTTTGCAGATAGCTCGTGAGGGGAACTATATTTTGGGGGCCTCTTTGCGAGTGACCTGTTGCCTACTTCGGGCTAACATCATGAAAAAGAAAAACTATAGTGTTTGTCATTTACCACTACTTATTCGGACTATAGTGGATTTAATTTTCCAAGAAGAGTTCTTTGTTCCATGCGCGGTCTGTGTGTATCATATATATATATATATATATGATGGAAACCCATAAGGAAAAAGAAAAATGATTCCAAGGCCTTTCGTGTATTCAGAAATACACCTCGTCAGGGAATGAAGGGAGAAGGCGAGATGACAAAAATATATACAAGCGGGACAGAAAAACAAAAAGATTAGCACATGATTAACAAGAGTCGATTAGAGGCAAAAGGTATTTTAACAGGATATTGTCAATTTTATACATTCTCGCACTGTTATTGAAATTATTTTTAAAGTGGATAAATGCACACACACACACACACACACACACACACACATATATATATATATACTGTATATATGAAAATTATTTCACGAAAGTAACACGTGAAAAATATTTATGATGAATAAAACCACGAAGGAAAGGAAACACAGAATGGTGCTCAAGCGCTTTCGTCTGACATCCTGAGTGTTCCTGAGGATGTCATTAGACGAAAGCGCTTGAGCACCACTCTGTGTTTCCTTTCCTTTGTGGTTTTATTCATCATAATATATAACCTTACCTTACAACCTTACAAAGGTTCCACGCGATGATTTCTCATTTCGCGAAGGTCAAGCTTGTCGCCCCTCCTCTCGAGTTGGCCTGGTGAAGTAGTGAGTTGGATTCTTGCGCTCTCCACCTCACATAGCCAGGTACGCCCGGCTCATCGGGGATTGTTCTGAGCCAGGCGTCTTGTCTTCTTTTGAAGATTTCCACTGCAACTTCCTTCGTGTTTCTTAGGTCTTTGGGCAACTGATTAAACAGTTTTGGTCCTCTCACTACAAAACTATTTTCTTTCAGGGTTAAGGATGTTCCCTGTCTCGCCTTCAATTTGGGAATACGACACGATACGATACGATACGATACGATACGATATATATTATATATATATATATATATATATATATATATATATATATATATATTAATATATATGGGAATGAATTCAGAATGGTTCCCTGAGGTTTTTTTATAATACACAAAGACCGTGCATGGAACAAGGAACTCTTCTCGGAAAATTAAATCCACTATAGTCCGAATAAGTAATGATAAATGACAAATACTATAGTTTTTCTTTTTCATGATGCTAGTCCGACGTGGGCAACGGGTCACTCGCAAAGAGGTCCCAAAAATATAGCTTCCCTCACCAGCTATCTGCAAAGCAGACAGGATCTAGCTTTGGGACAGGATCTAGGGTTTAAAGCAGCCTAGCCCAGCTACATTTAGAACCTCAATATAAGCAAAAGACTCGCTGCCTTCACGTTAGATTGAATACATCATCGAAAAAGGGGTAACTATTATATTTTTAGCCAAAAACCAAAACTTAAACCTCAACTGGCAGAATTGAGCGTCCACTTTTCAAGGCACATAACATGTCCGTTTCATGATGGGACATCATTGCGAGTGACCCGTTGCCCACGTCGGGCTAGCATCATGAAAAAGAAAAAACTATAGTATTTGTCATTTACCATTACTTATTCGGATTATAGTGGATTTAATTTTCCGAGAAGAGTTCCTTGTTCCATGCACGGTCTGTGTTTATCATATATATATATTATACAGTGGTGTAGTGCTGTGGGAACGCGTGGGAACGGCGTTCCCTTACTTTTTTTGGTAGACGGAACGGCGTTCCCTCACTATTTCAAATAAATCCGAACTTACAAATCTCTAACGTCATGAAATTTTAATTCCCACCCCTAGAAGAAATATGAGAAAGAATCATTAACTGCTTCATTTCTTTTAGCTTCGACTGAGGCAATGCTAGCCTATAAAGATCTGGTGAAACAGTCACCACGGCGTACCAGTTGTTAACTTCTTTTTAGTTTATCATTCCAGTTGTTAGCTATTTTTATTGATCGTACTGGATGTCGTATATCTAATGACACTGGAAATACTGCATCTTCAACCTTGGAATATATCCTAATATCCAGTGCATATGACCTCAAAATATCCCTGAAATTGGTCAGATTTCAAAAGATTTCCCGGGGGGCTTACAGTGCCCTCGGACCCCCAGCTGTATGGGCTCGCCGCGCTCGCCATTGTCCCCCCCGCATCTGAGTAACACTTTCAAAATGCGTTCCCTCACTTCTTTATTTAGCACTACACCACTGTATATATATATATATATATATATATATATATATATATATACACCCGGCAAACCGGGTACTCGGATACCCGTCCGTATGACTCATCGCGTACCCGGGTAGATAAACTGAACTAATTTCCAATCCAATATATATATATATATAAACTAGTTCTAAATTTGGTTATACACCAGGTTATAAGAAAACTCATTAAAATTTCTTTTCCAATCCTTCGAAACAGAAAGTACCAATGGAAATATTTTCTCGTTATATATACAGGGTGTTTCAGGAGGAAAGGTAAGGTCAATACTTCGGGAGGTGATAGTACCGGTCATTGTGAGAAAAAAGTTCATATAAAGATGTGTCTAATTCTGAATGGTTACGGAGATAGAGCTGTTTGAATCTGATGCGCGCGTAGCTCTTCCTCCCTCTTCCCTCCCCTATAACCTTGAACCATGTAAGCTGTAATGTAAGCATGTAGCATAAGCCAATCGACAGCTGACTCTTGTAAGTGACATTGTTTGGTGTTTGAAGCAGTGTTAAGAATGTCACACACCTTCACACATGCCGAATATGCAGATATGGTGTATGTCTACGGTTTTTGCGATGGAAGTGCAACAGCTGCTCTTGCAGAATACCGTCGACGGTTTCCGAACCGCAGAATTCCGGATCGAAGAGTGTTTACCAGGGTTACCAACACATTGCGTGAGATTGGTACACTTCCCAGCGCTCATGTTTCATCTGAACGTGAAGGTCAACAAGATGTGGATGAAATGGAAAACATTCTTCAGTTGGTAGAGCGTAGTCCTACTAATAGCTCACGAAGAATTTCTACACGTCTCGGTGTGCCACACACAAGAGTATGGCGAACATTACGTGAGGAAGGCTTGCATCCATATCATGTACAGCGTGTACAACACCTTCAACCAGGAGAGGCTGGCATGCGACTGGAATTTTGTCATTGGGTAAATGGTAATCGCTGATTGCTTCGATTAATACGGTTCACCGATGAAGCTACTTTCACCCGTGACGGTATCAACAATACTCGTAACTCTCATCGGTGGTCAGACGAAAATCCAAATGCCACTGTGGAAACAAATTTTTAACATCGCTTCTCTGCCAATGTGTGGTGCGGTATCATCAATGATCAGCTGATTGGCCCTGTTACTTTAGAGAATCGTCTTACAGGACAAAGTTACCTAGAATTTCTACAAAATGAATTGCCAGGACTATTGGAGGATGTTCCTTTGGCTAGACGCGCTGGTATGTACTTTCAGCATGACGGAGCTCCTCCACATTCTACCCGTCTGGTGATGCAATACCTAAATCAAACTTCCCTGGTCGATGGATCGGCCGCGGTGGTCCCATTCAATGGCCACCAAGGTCTCCAGACCTCTCTCCGTTAGATTATTGTTTGTGGGGGTGGATGAAAAGTCAAGTTTAAAAAAGAAAGGTGGATACACGAGACGAATTGCTCGCGCGCATTTTGGATGCTGCTGCCTGCGTAAAGGAACGTCAAGATCAACTCAGACGAACAACACGCGATCTTCGCACACGAGTTGCAAAGTGCATTGAGGTTGACGGTGGGATTTTCGAAAACGTAATGTAAACTGTAACAAATTTGTCATTTCTGTATCTGATACCATTCAAAATGCCAGTGTTTAAACATTAAATGTTAGAAACAGTAATTGGGTTCTCTTTCTTGGTTACCATTAACAATCCTTTTGTATTTGTAGATTCAAACAGCTCTATCTCCGTAACCATTCAGAATTAGACACATTTTCATGAGACGCATGAGACACATGAGAGACATGAGACACTTTTTATCTCACAATGACCGATACTATCACCTCCCGAAGTATTGACTTTTCCTCCTGAAACACCCTGTGTACATCTCTCTCTCTCTCTCTCTCTCTCTCTCTCTCTCTCTCTCTGTATATATATATATATATATATATAAGTTGGTAGAGGTAAAATACGTGAGGTAAGGTGAGGTAGAGTTGCGTTTCTACCGTCACGAGACTTCTCTTTTCTCTTCTTTTTTTTGGTGGCAGGATGCACATGACGGGTGGGGGCATGGTAGGGAAAATCTGATTTCTGTTCTTCATTCGTTTTCACCCTTTCCTGTAGAAACATTTCATCACTTTGCCGGCATGATGCCTTTGCGCGTACATGGGTGTAGACATGGAGAGTTTAACCGTTACCTCTCTCTCAATCCTTTTGTTGCTAGCCTGAAGTGGCCATAGCCTCCTTGTTGGACCGATACCTCGGTAAATAGAGCTGTAAATATTTTGTATAAAATCAAAACCATATATTCGAGGTTTTTGTGACAGTGCCAAGTACTTGATATAAGGTCAGCTCAAATATATTATTAGTTAGTTCATACAACGGTGCTATCTAGCATACGATCTCTATGTCTACATAACGTAATTGTAGAGCTAGCTTATATATTCTCTTCTTTCCTATAAAATTTCCTTGGTTACTTTTCCATGGTCAAGGCGTTTTTTTTCAATTTTTTCCCGTAACCGCCTTTGGCGGGAAGGGAGCGGAGAGTGGTGAAAGAACCTTATGCTTTTCAATATAGTTTTCTACTACTGCTAGAATAATTAAAAATGCACTAGTTTAATAACAGGAACCTCCCCGAGTGGACCGAAAGGTCTTTGAGGTTTCCTCTTGTCCTTGTAACTCCTTTAACTCCATATATAATAATGAAATGGACCAATATAAAATAATTAGAAACCATAAAGAGAAACGCGTCAATATAAAAAAAATTGTGGTTGAGTATTGAGAATGAATTGATTTATTGAAAGATATTCATTTGGCAACGAATCTCACGCTAATCTGAAATTTGAAATTCATAAAGAAGTAAACATGAATTTGATTACAGGAAATTAAAAAAAAAAAAAAACTCTAGTTCTATTATTCATTATGTTACCACGAGACATTCCAACATTTTCTGTTGCTATGTTGACCAAACTGATGAGGAGAGTCATTACGAATAGAAAATGTGCCTTTTTCTTTAAATAAAATTTACCGTCATATTTCTTTCAACTGTAATTCAGTAATAATATGAAACGTTAATTATGAGCTACAGATTGGCCCTCTTTTGTCTTTCTTTTTCTTTTTGTAGAGTTAAAAAAGTATATTTTATCTTTCCTAATACTAATACATATATAATATATATATATATATATATATATATATATATGGGATGGTCGGTTTTACTATACTTGTGTGTTACTAGATCAGAACGAACACCAGACTTTTCGGCTATGGAATTAACTAGTGGGGTAATTATACAGCCACCTCATAGAGTAAACTCGTTAGTAGAGTACTCCTGCTAGTGTCTTAACTTTGGTTTTGTTAGATTAGTTAAGGTTAGGTTAGGTTAAGTAAGGTCAGGTTAAGTTAGGTTAGGTTAAGTAAGGTCAGGTTAAGTTAGGTTAAGTTAAGTAAGGTCAGGTTAAGTTTGGTTAGGTTAAGTTAGGGTTGGTTGGTTTGGCTAAATTATGTAAAGAAAGGGAAAGTTAGGTTATATTAGGTATCCCACTACAATGATTTATGAGGAGTACCCCTCTAATATAATAACACAAACACGTGTGTGTGTGTGGTGTGTGTGTGTGTGTGTTCGTCCACCCGCACATCCGTGTGTGTCCGTGCGTCTGCAAGATGAATCTCGAACGCTTCAAACGTTTGAGACTTCTGCGGGCAGAGATTTGCATCTCCTGATGAGTTTCTAGTCAGGAAGTACATTTTATTTAGTAGATCTTTAAAAAATGTCATAACCACTTAAGGTGATTTAAGAACTATCGCATTAATAATTAATAAAATTTATGAGAATCAAAGAATAGACATTTTTGACTAAATTACTTAAATTGCTTTCGTATCGCACCGAAGCAATTTAGTTATCGGCATTATCATGAATATATTATTTAGACTATAAACAAGATAAGATAAAAATCTATAACACAGTCACAGTAAGCGTACTACTTTCATCTGCAATATATATATATATATATATATATATATATATATATACACACAGTGGTGGGCACCGTTAACCAAAAAGTTAACTTCGATAACGATAATCCGTTAACCCCAATTTTTAACTCCGATAACGATAATCCGATAATTTTACTACAAAGTTAACGGAAGTTAACGATAATCCGTTAACGATAACTATTTCTTTACTAACATTTAAAAAAATCAAGGAAAAAAGCTTTAAAACCCATAGAAAATGTTTATTTATGCAAAATCCAACAATAAATAGGTATTTAACTGTATTTTTATCAAGTTTTGCAACTTTTTTGCTTAATAACTTTTTTTTTATTTTTAATAAAAAATGTACTGATTACATGTTTTGAAACCCTTGTAACCACTAACCATTAACTAAATTTTAATTTACAAGAGAATTATTATGGCGGAAACTGAAAGGTAAAATTAAATTTTAGGCACATTTATTAAAGACTATGACACAATGTGCTGGTTGCCCTTCAGAAAGACCAACTTCTCAAAGTTAGGCCCAACTGCGAGATCTGGAAGCAGACTGAAGTTATGGCTGTTTCAATTCATTCGCGGAGCGGTGATCTTCCGTGAATGACTCCTCGCAGTTAACGTGTTAACGGACTTTAACAGACTAAATATCGAGTTATCGGAAGTTAACTGGTCCGATAACGATAAATGGAAATTAACTTCCGTTAATAGTCCGTTAAAAAAAGTTAACTTCGTTAATTAACTGTTATCGGATTAACGTTTTAGTGCCCAACACTGTATATATATATATATACTGTATATATATATATATATATACTGTATATATATATATATATATATCCAGGGTGTAGATAAGTAACTCCTTATTTTAAAATTCGTATAACTTCCCTATTTCTTACTCAATTTTAATGAAATAAACTGTAAATTAAATTATTCAGTATTTATTGAGGTCTTCATTCACAAACATTCATATGCACTTTACACTTCCACATACGCTCCTGCATTATCACAACATTTCCTTAGACGAACAGGTATGTTGTCCACTGCTGCTCGTAACATGCGTTCAGGAACATTGTTGAGAACATGATTAATTCTTTCTCCCAGTTCATCAAGATCTTTAAGTTTGTGGCGATAAACTTTTTCCTTGACCAACCCCACAGAAAGAAGTCACAAGGTGTTAGGTCTGGGCTGCGAGCAGGCCATTCATGAGCACTACGTCTTCCAGTCCATCGTCCTGGAAATTTGTCATGCAGCCATGCCCGCACATCGTTAGAAAAATGAGGAGGTGCTCCATCCTGCATTAAATGAAGATTATCAATGCTATTCCATTTCGAAATCATTGGCCATACGCGATTTTTCAACATCTGCAGGTATCATTCAGTATTCACTGTCCCGAATGATAAAAGGCCCAACAATGGTTGTGCTCTCATATCACACCAAACCATCAGCTTTGCCCGACAGAAAGCTCAATACAGAAAACATCAATAAATACTAAATAATTTACAGTTTGCTTCATTAAAATTGAGTAAGAAATAGGGGAGTTATACGAATTTTAAAATAGGGAGTTACTTATCATCCACCCTGTGTGTGTATATACTGTATATATAAGACAAAAGATTTCTTAAAACAAGCTGGACATTTTTCTTTACTTCACTATTAGCTTTTGAGAGAGAGAGAGAGAGAGAGAGAGAGAGAGAGAGAGAGAGATAAAAATAACTTTAAAATAAAGAGAGGCAAAAAGTTACCCCCTTCATTTTTCTTCATTTTTTATTTCTTGCACGATTTTTAAATACACACATATCTCCTCTTCCCCAACTATTTTCACTCGCTCTATCGATGATAAAACGAAAGTAATTTCCATTTAGGGACAAATTGAGACCGATTCCAGTTTTTTCTTTCTCGTCTCAGGATGGGAAAAAAGAGTTAGGAAGAATTCTGTCAATTTCCCTTCCCAAGCATTTTTTCCCTTTTTCTACTTAGAGTTTTAGACTTTTATGAGGAGGTTTGGCACCGACGCTGGCCAACTTTTTCCCCCCCTGTTTTACCCCCTTACTTTTACTCCCTTTCACGGTCCTCATCCCCTGACTTCCAAAATCTCCCCTCACAATAAGGGAAAATTCCCCCTAAAGTGAAATGAAATAGGAAATAAATTTAAACCTAAATTGCTCGACGATATTAAGATCTATTTTCCCCTCAGAAAGAGGAAAGGGTTGAGGGTTGAAGGTTAGAAAAGTTATAATACGAAGCTAAAGTGGGGACTTTATTCGATGAGAGAAATAAAGCCGTTGAAAATATTAATTTTAAAAAATTTCTTTTCACGAGACCTTACAAAACTTAAATTAAAATTGGTATATAAAAGAAGTTAAATTTTATTTTTATTTATTTATCAAACTCTGCCTTTAAGAAGAAAGAGAATTACCAGTGAAATGACGCAATATTCGGCATCCATAAATGGCAAAGAGGAAAAATTGCAACGCGCAGGACTAAGCGGTTGGAATCACGTTGAACAATAATTACAAGTTGTTTACGAAATTGTCAATTCAGAATCTTTTAACCACCGAAAGTACTTTCAGGACGTTGATCCAGATGCGAACAGACCTCGTTTTCAATGAACGGGATGATGTGTTCCTTTCGTTCTTTGAAGGAATGTTAAATCTTCAAAGGAAAATTTTCACTTTGAAAAAAATTAGTTAAAAAAAACACCCGAAGTAAAAGTTAAAAAAATAAAAATTCAACTTTGAGTGAAACTTTCTTGAAGTTAAATTTTGACTTTTTATTATTATTTTTTTTTTCCAAATAAAAATTCTACTTTGAAATTTTAACTTTTTTAATGTCTTGTAAAGTAGAGTACAAATATACAGTATATATATATATATAATATATATATATATATATATATAATGTCGGTGTGCGAATTAATTGAAATATCTTTGGTAATCGGCCTAGTGGGGCACTCTGTCGATTAATCGGTAACCCTTTTACAACCAAATAATCGTCTTTCCAAATTTACTGTTTGAACCACATTTCATCTTTATACTATTAAAAATAAAACAAAGAAAAAAGAGGTGTGCACACACACACACACACACACACACACACACACACACATATATATATATATATATATATATATATATATATATGCACCTCTTTTTTTCTTTCCAAGGTCTTTCGTGTATTCAGAAGTACACCTCGTCAGGGTGTCCGTGACGAGGTGTACTTCTGAATACACGAAAGGTCTTGGAATCATTTTTCTTTTTCCCTGTGGGTTTGCATCATTCATTCATTTCACGTGTTTAATTGTGAAATTCATCCCATATATATGGGACCTTCTCAACACTGAAGGAAAATAGCTTGGTCGTCAGGAGGCCAAGACTTTTGAACCAGATTCCAAAGGACCTCAGAAACGTTACATTGGTCAAAGTTGAAGTCTTCAAGAGAAGACTAGATCCTGGCTCATAGTGGGATGGTTAGTGGCGGAATTGTTCAAATTGTCATAAAAACATGAAACTTAGAGGATAAGTAGGTTTTGATTGTAGATTCATATAAGAAATATTGAGACGCTCACAAAATACCCTACCGGCCGCCATTTTGAATTTTCAAAATGGTTGCCAGTTGAAACTTACATTGGCCATGAATTCTTTTCTCCATGTGAATATTTGAATGACGTTTGTGTCAAAACTATTATTTGTCATATCTCGGAATAAAAAATATAACAAACAGAATATCCCACAATGATTTCATGGTGGCCATTTTGATGAAAAATTAAAAATGGGTGCCACATGAAACAATTTGGTCATCTATTTGGTCTTCATCGGACAATTTGTCCAATGTTTGTCCAGTGTTTGGACAATGGATATTCCAGTTCCATGAAAGGAGTCCTTAGCCTGACGACTACCTGGGTTATGATCCACGTTATCTACCATTCCCGCTGAGAAGCGATCCTTCTTCAGTCTTGGTGAGCACACCACTCCTTCCTGTTCATATCGCATGCAAACGTTGTTGCCAACTTCTGTAGACAACTGCATATGTCAATCATAGGAAATGGCGAGTCCAAGGCTATAGAACTGATCTATTAGTTGTCTCTGTCTGGTGATGGCATATAGCTTCATACTAATGTAGATTGGCAGGGGAGTTTCGTGGACTTGGCTGTGTCTAACCGAAGACCCAAAACCACGAACTCTTTTGACGCTTTTGAACATCAACAACTCAGTTATGGACACAGCAACCCTTATTTTAGCAGTACTTTGGCATTTCTGTTCTTTTATATTTGGCCCTTCCAGGATCATGCTTACCAGGGCCATCAGGGACTGAGGTATAAGATTTTCTTCGCATTTTGGTTTGAATGATCCAGTGAAGCTGTACGTTTTTGCAAACATTTCTTTCCTGACTCTCTGCTGCTCCCGCACAAGGTGAATGGCATCTTCATCCCAGTCATTGATACAAACATGCTTGACAGCATCTCCGATATCAGTTTCAAAAGCAAGCATCACATCCCTCCCTTGAGACTGGACTCTCAGATCTGGGACCATCTTGAGTATTCTGTCTTTTAATCTGGTGCTATTGATTCTCTCTGGTAGTTCAATTCCCAATTCTGCGTCTATTAGAATACATTTGAACAAGTTCTGGTAATTTGAAAATGGGGGTTGTGTTCTCGTCTCTTGACCCTTCAATGAATGATATCAATTCTCTAAGTACAATTCCTTCGGCAGACTTAATTTCATCATATTTGTGTCCTTGTTTTTTTGAGGTCATTAGACTTGTGTGTCTGTTGTACAGAGTTGAGAGACATTTTGCATGATATTTGGCATCCAGGGCAGCCATGTCACCCATTGCTAGTTTTCCAATTAGTTTTGTGTCATTTAGATCAGTGGCACACTGTTTGACTCTTTTGTGAATACGCTTGTTTGAGCTTTGTGGAGTTCTTGGGTATTATCCTCTGGATGGTCAAAGAAAAAACACAAATCTTTGGGACATTTAGTATCACATACTCTTCTGGTTTTGACTGGACTGTGTGCATTTTGTGCTGGGCTTTCATCCTTTAGTTTCTTCTTTTGAGCACGTTCTACCTTTTGTTGGTTAACCTTCCCATAGTATGTATAATGCCAACATGCTTGCTTTGAAACGAGTGTTTCTGCTAAGCCTGATCCGTCATTAAGTCGATGAATGTCAATGTCAATGGGAATATATCCAGTTGCGAAATATGCTTCTAAGTTGCGGAGGAGGGTTTTGTAACGTTTCTCTTTGTCTTTTTGTATGAATTTTGCTGGGCAGTGGGTTGGCTCTTTTGTATCTAGCTGACATAGTGCACATTTCTTCTACTCTGTGACAAGTTCTGCTTGTCCTAGGCACGACCAGTTTGTATTGTTTGGGCAACATTGCCTAACGTCCCATCAGAACACCAGAAAGTTCTAACATACCATACGGTATCTGAAAACATAAAACCCAATATAATATGCAGAAATTTTGGAAGCTTAACTACATTTTTGTATGAAAATATAAATATGGGTTGAATGCTATATAGGTGGATGGATGGTATTGGTGGGTGGAATTGATGATATTCAGTTTTAGTTCATAAAAGGAAAACGTAATGATCATAGAGACATTTACACATGGAAAAACAAGGTTTCGTCAGCGTCCATTTCGATTTTCTTACAAAAAGTCTACCACAGAAGCATTGTATAGTATTGATAATGATTTTACTATATATATACAGTATATATACACTTGTAGCTATTGTATATTATATTTTTAAGTTGATGTGGTTAGTCCTACATTAATTTAGGTGAATTTCACTATATATTCATTATATTCAACATATGTGTATATACACACACACACACACCTCGGTAACCTACCTCGTTCAGGTTCCGTGTGTTGGTCTCTCTTCACATGAAGGTCAAACTGGTGACCCCACCTCTTGGCCTGGCTTGGTGGAGGAGCGAATTGTTCTCTTGCGCTCTCCACCGCACATAGCCAGGTACACCCGGCTCATCTGGTACCGTCCAGTTCCTCGCATCTTGTCTTCTCTTGAAGACTTCAACTTTGATCCCTGTAACCTTTCTGAGGTCCTTAGGAAGCTGGTTAAAAAGTCTTGGCCCCTGACAACCAAGCTATTTTCCTTCAGTGTTGAGGAGGTCCCTTGTCGGGCCTTTAGTTTGGGAACACTACATATTCTACCTTTCCTATTGTCCTGCGTTGTTTGGATGGTAATTGGGTTTAGTTTGAGGTTTGGTACCAACCACTGGATGATTTTTCTCCTTGCACCTTTGATAATTTCGTCCGTAATATTGTCTTTGGCTGCGCTGAGAGACATTGACTGAGGCGCATTGTGGTGGGATGGCGGGAGGGACCCGCGAATGTAAACACCACCAAATCACGGTTAACTCCATGTTATAATCACGGTTAAGTGCACAATGGTAACAATTAGTAAGTCATGTTAATTCAATTGACGAAAGGGAATGACGGATAACTGCATGAATAAAATGTGTGTGTGTCACGTTGCACTTCCGTGCGTCGTTCTCTCTTCACACGAAGGTCAAGCTGGTGGTCCCGGCCTCTAGGACTGGCTTGGTGGAGGAGCGAGTTGCTCTCTTGCGCTCTCCACCGCACATAGCCAATATATATAATATATATATATATATATATAATATATATATAGATATATATATATATATATATATATATATATATATATATATAGATAGGTAGATGGATAGATAGATAGAGAGATAGATAGATAGATAGACGGATAGACAGGCAGATAAATAGATAGAAAGTTAGATGGATAGATATATAGGAATACATTTCAGGTTAAAAATATCCGCGTTTGATACTCAATTTTGAACCTTATACCCTTAAACAATAGAGACTGAACAGGTGAGATGAATGTATTCCAGTACTGTTGAAGAGAGAAATTATTTAGAGTAAATCATATTAATCCATTTATTGAATTGTAGAAGGTGCAATTAAATAAGTTATACCATAAATTCCATTTTTTATAAATACGCATAGAAAATTATATTTATTGGGCATGCCATAGGAATACATTTAAGGTTAAAAATATCCGCGCTTGACACTCAATTTTGAACCTTATACCCTTAAACAATAGAGACTGAACAGGTGAAATGAGTGTATCGTTTAACTATACGATGAAAAATGACTTAGTAGATCTTATATAATATATATATATATATATATATATATACAGGGTGGGCGGAAGGTAGCTCCCTATTTTGGATTGGTAAAAAAATACGTATATTTTCCATTTATTTCAGAAGAAATAATATGAAAAGGTAGGCATACATGGTAGGTTTCCTCTAAAATTCAATGTGGGCTCCAACTCTTTCCACCAGCTTCTGGAGCCGCCCAGGAATGGCGTCCACTGACTTTAGCAGGAACTCCTGCGGGATGGAGGACATGACTTCCCGAATTCGGTCCTCCAGTTCTTCCAATGTCCTCGGTTTGGTGCGGTAGACTTCTTCCTTTACCCACCCCCAAAGAAAGAAGTCGCACGGTGTCAAGTCGGGGCTCCTGGCTGGCCATTGATGTGGACCACGACGACCCATCCAACGCCCAGGGAAGTGGGCATCCAGCCACTCACGGACAACAAGAGCGAAGTGCGGAGGGGCGCCATCTTGTATAAATATCAGATCTTTGGGGGTGGGTAAAGGAAGAAGTCTACCGCACCAAACCGAGGACATTGGAAGAACTGGAGGACCGAATTCGGGAAGTCATGTCCTCCATCCCGCCGGAGTTCCTGCTAAAGTCAGTGGACGCCATTCCTGGGCGGCTCCAGAAGCTGGTGGAAAGAGTTGGAGCCCACATTGAATTTTAGAGAAAACCTACCATGTATGCCTACCTTTTCATATTATTTCTTCTGAAATAAATGGATAATATACGTATTTTTTTACCAATCCAAAATAGGGAGCTACTTTCCGCCCACCCTGTACTATATATATATATATATATATATATATATATATATATATATATATATACACACATTTCAACTGCAAAGAACACGCAGTATAAATAACGTAAAGAACGACGCTTGTATAGGAGAACATTCCGCGCAAGATGAGAAGAGAGAACGAACAAATGAAAAAATGAGGTAACCACCCGGGAATCGAACCCGAGATCTTCCGATTGCCGGTCAGATGTGATAACCATTACACCACGAGCCTCACTCGAACAAATGCCGTAATTCTTCTACATACGCGCAGAAACCAATGCCCCAAGGGGGCACCTCCCGCATGCCGTATCTATATATACATTTCAACTGCAAAGAACACGCAGTATAAATAACGTAAAGAACGACGCTTGTATAGGAGAACATACCGCGCAAGATGAGAAGAGAGAACGAACAAATGAAAAAATGAGGTAACCACCCTGGAATCGAACCCGGGATCTTCCGATTGCCTGTCAGATGTGATAACCATTACACCACGGGCCTCACTCGAACAAATGCCGTAATTCTTCTACATACGCGCAGAAACCAATGCCCCAAGGGGGCACCTCCCGCATGCCGTATCTATATATACATTTCAACTGCAAAGAACTCGCAGTATAAATAACGTAAAGAACGACGCTTGTATAGGAGAACATTCCGCATTGGTTTCTGCGCGTATGTAGAAGAATTACGGCATTTGTTCGAGTGAGGCCCGTGGTGTAATGGTTATCACATCTGACCGGCAATCGGAAGATCCCGGGTTCGATTCCCGGGTGGTTACCTCATTTTTTCATTTGTTCGTTCTCTCTTCTCATCTTGCGCGGAATGTTCTATACAAGCGTCGTTCTTTACGATATATATATATATATATTTTTTTTTTAAGTTCGGGAAGAACCGATTCGCCTCTATTTAAAAGGGCATATCTCGGCGGAAAAACAAAGAAAAAGTGAGAGGAAAGAGAAAGGGAGAAGGGAACAGTCGAAGTGGAAAAAGACCAAGGATGACAAGGACTGCAAGGTCGAGCCCCATCATCCTTGGGTGCTAGGGCCGGGAGGGCGCACATGAAACCTCCTGGAACAAGCACGTACAAACGAGCACAAAGAGCACTTAGGCGCACGAGCTTAGAACCCCCTTGCGGGGATATATATATATATATATATATATATATATATATATATATATATATATCGAAGCATTTCATAATTCTTTATTGCTGGATAGGAGACCCCAATCTTCTACGTTTTTAAATGTGTTTGTGACAATACGCTGTATTAGAAGTCGAATCCTCAAGGCAGTGTTTAATTCGAGAATTACACTGAAGAAAATTTACTTTAAGCCGTGAATAGTAAGATTTTATATGAACCAAAAGCTGGTTTAAAATTTCATTAAATATAATGTAGTAATGTTGAAGAGAGAAATTATTTAGAGTAAATCATATTAAATCCATTTATTGAATTGTAGAAGTTGCAATTAAATGAGTTACACCATAATTTCCATTTTTTATAAATACGCATAGAAAACGATATTTACTGGGCATGCCCAACTAAAACTTAAAATCTACGGTAGTTTCAAAATAAGTTTATGTTAACATTTTTGCCGGTTTTAATTATATTAAAAATAATGCAGCAATGTCGCGGTAGGGCTGCAAGTAAAAGAGGAAAAAATAATAAGTTTTCCCTAATTTAATTTCTATTTTGTTTTAAAAATCATATTAATGCTTTTTATGTTATAGTTGAAGGATAAAATTGTGTATTATGGTGAAAATTTGTTTTTGTATTAAACTTAGTTTATCTTATTCGATTTTTTGTTTAAAAGATCGTCCACCAAACACCAAATTCGCCTCGTGGTGTTTCACCACGAGAAGCTCAATAGAAAAACTATTGGCGTTGTCTTTTTCTGAGAACTTGTCGGTCTACCCCTTGGCCCCATAAACGTATTAGTTTATGTTTAATAGCTCTGTCTATTGTGTCATATTTAGAGACCTTGTCGGTCTACCAGGAGGTGGTGGTGGTTGTGTAATACTGCTTCATCACCAATCGTCTAAGTTTCGAAGCTTGGTTGGAGCCCTCATATCGGTTATGTGGTGTTGATGAGATGAGCCCCTAAAAGTCTATACTTAGACGATTGGTTGTAGCCCTCATCTCATCATGTGCTGTTGATGGGATGAGCTCCTAAAAGTCTATATTTAGACGAATGGTGGTGATGTGGTTTTTTGTGTGGTAGTTGTGCTCGTATATATTTTGTTATTGGGGCTTTGCATGCATCTGTTTATATATATATATATATATTGTGTGTGTATATATGTGTGTGTGTGTGATAATAGGGGGCTATATGGGCGTATAGTCGGGGAGTGTATGTGCGTTGGTGTGCGCTTTTAATTCATTCGAAGGTTATTAATATATACAGGCCATTTATGCCTTCTAAGCCAACTGGCGGATTAGGCCAACTGTCAACTGGATGATTAAGCCAACTGGCGGGTTAAACCAATTGGCTGATTAAGCCAACTGGCGGATTTCGAGTTCTAACTCAGGTGTTGCTAACTTGAGCCCTCATTGAGCTTCTGCCTTTCGTAGAAGCTGGATGGTCTCTTCCTCTCTCTCCTCTCTCTCTTAGGTTAGGGATACCCCTTTGGGAGGGTGAGGCCGTCCCATCTTCTCCTCTAAGAGGTTAGGTGGACTCCCCAGCTTAGTGGGGGGAGTTCCTCTCCCTCCTTTGGGGGATTGGCACTGGGGGAGGGGGTCTTGCAACAAGGGGGAAGGGGGTTGGCACTGGCACTGATTTGATCAACATTGCAATTGCATATGCACTCTCCCTTTCTGCTGGCATACTACTGTACTTATAGGCTATTTTTCATTCCATGTTTAATCTAGATTTTACTATGATATTTAGCCCAAATAGGGGCTATAAGACTTTGCTTAAAAGTCATAATCATTGAACGAGCGTATGCTAACAGAACAATTGGAAATGACATGGATGAAATGATCAACAATTTGGATAGGCGAAAAGGGCGAGACAAATACTTTTTCTAAGTTTTTCATAATTTTAATTTGTAAATAGCAACAAATTGAAATTGCTTATTTCGAGAATTTTCTCTTATGCAGGAAAAGGCTTAATGTTTCCATTGTTATACTGATGTGAGTAGAATGCCCGCCTATGGTTAGAGGAATTTGGGGTCTTTTGAAACTTGCCCTTGGAGTGGCCCCATGGAGGCCTTCGCCTCCGTTATGAGAGGCCCCCATTCCTTAAGTTCCTAACCCATTTATGGAGCCTCACATGCCTTAGTGAAAGGCATTTGCCCCTTGAGGGGGCCCCCATCCTCCTTGTGTGGAAAAAAATAAAGAATAAAAAAATAAATAAATTTTAAAAATTAAAAAAATTAAAAAGAATTCATCCTCGCCATCCTTCACGAGAAAAAGGCCACCTGTGGAGTTCTTTCACGGTCTTTCATGAGACAAAAACAGACAAAAACAGACAAACAAACATTCGAGTACTTTTTGTTCCAGCACGTTCCACCAGACAATAGAAATGAAAACTTAAAATAAATATCGGAAAAAGGGTTTAATAGGCCTAACGAGAGTATGCATCGACCTCAAAACATACGATGACTTGTATTATAATCTAATACAGGAATACTTCGAAATTCGTCGTTAATTCGTTCCGGAATAACACGACGAAATACGAAACGACGAAATTCGAGGTAGATTATAACATGTTTCAATGAAAAAACATTTTACTGTATTATGTTATTAAACAGATTAATTAATCAAATTCTACTCGTTTTTCGGCAAAATATAATGTATATTGCGTTGGTAAACAGTTGAATTTCGTCAATTTAGATCGTTTTTTTTTACATTTTTTTCAAAAAACGACGAATCTGCGAATATGGACGACGGATTGCGAAACTATAGGTAGTAAAAGATTGACGACGAATCTGCGAAAGGACGAGATTTGAAACGACGAATTTTGAGGTATTTCCCTACCACATACCTCTTTAAATGTAATCACAAAATACAAACAAAATACATCACAAAATACAAACTCAGATTAAACACGTTTTAAATCAAAATCAATTTATTTGATAAATATTTGTATTATATGAAATTAAATAAAGATATTAAATGAAATTAAAATAAAACATTTTATTTTCAATTATAGGGGTAACTTTAGCTTTTCCTAATTAAAATTCATTTATTCTACACTAATATGAAATTAAGCGAAATGAAATGAATTGAAAAGGCTTATTGGCAGATTATAGCCCATATGACAAATGCTATTAAGCTACATTATGTAGTTTAGCCAACTATAACTATTATTATTTACCATCAATTACCAGTTTAAACATTATTACTTTTTTACCATTTTATATATATATATATATATATATATTATATATATATATATATATGGGATGAATTTCACAATCATGCACGTGAAATGAATGAAAGATGCAGCTGTGTATAAATATATATATATACACACACCGTAACTATATACTGTATATTTGATAAGTTTACTGATTCAATGTACAGTAGCTGCATATTTCTTTCTTAAGTACGTTAATCATAATTGGCAACTCAGTTTACAATCCTGCCAGATTTTCAAGACTAATTAATAATAAACATTTTTAAACGTATGTAATTTTTTCTAGTGATTTTTCTGTAACGAGAAATATTTATTATTATTATTGTTACCAATTATTGACTATGCATTACACAGGCCTGGGAGTGAGAACTTTGTAGGAGAGATTTTGGTGCTACTATAGCGTGATTCCTACCTCGATTCGGCGGTCTACCTTTTAATTATAGCTTCTTACCTTGTTTACTAATTGCTTGTTTACATTCCAATGTCCATCGCCCTTGACGATTGGTTAGGTTTAGTCATGATATTTTCGTTAGTTTTAACGAAAATATCGTGACTAAACCTAATCAATCGTAGGTAGACCACATACTATAGTAGCACCGAAACTATTTTTTAAATAAATAAAATTGAATAATAAATAGCATTTTATATTTATTATATTTTCATTTATACCTTGGATAGGAATCACACTCTACAGTACTGTAGTTTCGAACCAAAACGGGTAGGAATCACCCTATAGTATCGAAGTCACCGGTAGGAATCACGCTATAGTAGCACCGAGATTTTCTTACTAATAACTGATTTTATATGACAATTACATTTGAAATGAAATTAAAAGGTTTATTGGCAGACAATAGTCCATGTGACAAAAACTACTATTAAGTTGCATTATGCAGTTAGACTAACATACATGCGTTTAGCCAACATAGCTATTATTATTTACCATCAATTACCATCTTAAATATTATTATTTGTTTATCGTTATTACATATATATATATATATATATATATATATATATATATATATATATATATATGATGAATTTCACAATTAAGCACGTGAAACGAATGAATATGCAAATATATATACATATAACCTTAGATAACCTTTGGTTAGCTTCCGCCAGAATTGTTCATTCTGACGAAGGTCAAGCTTTTCGCTGCACCTTAGACCTACAGTTTAACGAGGAATCCGAACCACGCCCCATCAGCATCCCAGAATCTTAACCACTAGGCCACCTAGGGTACCCATTTATCTACCAACCACTTTCTTTTTAATGTGTAGAAGGATGAACAGCTGGGTTTTGCTGCGCGCCAGCTGCCGTCGGGTCTCGAACCAGGGGCCGATGGATTCGTAGCCAGCGACGCTAACCACTACACCACAGAGGCGCATTAATGTATATATATTATATATTATACATATATTATATTATATATTATATATTATATATATTATATATATATTATATTTTATATATATTATATATATATATAAATATAAATATATATATCAGACTTTTTATAAAGATTAGGATGAACATGCAGATACATAGAATTTATATTTCATAAGTTCAATTATATTATCGGAACGTCTTTCTTCATTGTCATATACAGGGTGGGCGGAAAGTAGCTCCCTATTTTGGATTGGTAAAAAAATACGTATATTATTCATTTATTTCAGAAAAAATAATATGAAAAGGTAGGCATACATGGTAGGTTTCTCTAAAATTCAATGTGGGCTCCAACTCTTTCAACCAGCTTCTGGAGCCGCCCAGGAATGGCGTCCACTGACTTTAGCAGGAACTCCTGCGGGATGGAGGACATGACTTCCCGAATTCGGTCCTCCAGTTCTTCCAATGTCCTCGGTTTGGTGCGGTAGACTTCTTCCTTTACCCACCCCCAAAGAAAGAAGTCGCACGGTTACCGCTGAAAAACGGCAGAATCGGTTCAGTGTAACGGTGTGGTGTGGTATGACCTCAGATCAGGTTGTGGGCCCGTTCCTTCTGCGCAACACCATGAATGCTGAGCGGTACCTTGCTATGTTGCGAAACGAGGTCTGGCCGGTTGTCAGCACATGGGAGAACATCGACGATCTGATATTTATGCAAGATGACGCCCCTCCGCACTTCGATCTTGTTGTCCGTGAGTGGCTGGATGCCCACTTCCCTGGGCGTTGGATGGGTCGTCGTGGTCCACATCAATGGCCAGCCAGGAGCCCCGACTTGACACCGTGCGACTTCTTTCTTTAGGGGTGGGTAAAGGAAGAAGTCTACCGCACCAAACCGAGGACATTGGAAGAACTGGAGGACCGAATTCGGGAAGTCATGTCCTCCATCCCGCCGGAGTTCCTGCTAAAGTCAGTGGACGCCATTCCTGGGCGGCTCCAGAAGCTGGTGGAAAGAGTTGGAGCCCACATTGAATTTTAGAGAAAACCTACCATGTATGCCTACCTTCTCATATTATTTCTTCTGAAATAAATGGATAATATACGTATTTTTTTACCAATCCAAAATAGGGAGCTACTTTCCGCCCACCCTGTAGTTCAAGCCAGTTAAAATGTAGCTATTTTAAGCCGTATTCCTGTAAACGAACCAATCATCTCACTAATTACATCAAGCTCTGTGATGAGGCCTTAAAACTAAAAGCAATTCTGTTTTCCTCATCTAAACATCCACTTAAACATTTTTACATTTATTGTTATTATATATATATATATATATTATATATATATATATATGTGTGTGTGTGTGTACACATGCTAAGAGTATTTAAATTAAGCATACTGATTTCAATTCCCTTCACAATAAAAGCCTCTTTCAAATCTACCCCAATCTTGCTATATACTTCTCGCAGTAATTGTTTTCAGACTAGTAGTAGTTAAGTTTAACTGATAAATATATACATAAAAACGCAATATCCAAATAAGTAGGTTTGGGCAAAAAAAATAAAAACTTAATATTTCCAATTAATAGAAAACGTCGACTGGGCTTTACAAAGCATAACTGTAGTATTTATCCTCGTAGCAAAGATTGTTGACTAAATATAGAACCAATCTTTCATGGAGCAACACCACCAATGTACTGTAGTTGAATACACATCTTCAATAATAATTCCAGCAAAGATCTTTCACTACAAGGTCGCTTCCGATTATTTAAGCAAACCTGAAAGTTGCATACTCTGAAATTCTGAACGCTTCATGCAACAAGAGGACGAAATCGTAATTTCTTTCAAATCTGTCCTAATTCCATTATTCTAAATCCATGTATTCTCTGTGATATATACATATATATACACACACACACACACAATATATATATGACTTCCTACTTGTCTTTGTGTGATTTCTACCCATTCTTCAACAGAATGTACACCATTTATCTGTTGCAAGCTAGAAGTTGGGCGTCGGAGGAAACTGTATTATTATTATTATTATTATTATTATTATTATTATATTATTATTATTATTATTATTATTATTAGTAGTAGTAGTAGTAGTAGTAGTAGTAGTGTAGTAGCAGGGGTAACAGTAGTTTAAAACTTATCTTCATTTCTACAAGTCTCTCTCTTTCAATGCAGTCCTAAATCACCTACGCTTTCCTCTGAAGCAGGAATCACACCAAACTATTTTACATCGAACGCTTTCTAACATATACATACTAACAGAAATGAGGAGACCGCATAATATGATAGGCTATTTACCAGCTGTGGGTGGTTCATGTGAAGTAGCTATCGATCTCTTGAAACGTGATTACATTAATAAAGATGAGATTATTTGCGAATTAGCTCATCTTTATTAATGTAATCACTTTTCAAGAGATCGATAGCTACTTCTCATGAACCACCTACAGCTGGTAAATAGCCTATCATATTATAGGCTGGACCTTTAAGGAACCTATTTAACTAGTTATACTTATCAATAAGAGGAATACAAGGTTTACTACTTAATGAATTCTCAAATTTTCAATGAAGGATGGGGCTTGTGTCCTTGTCCCCATCAAATGTTGGTACTAGCAAAATGGGTAACTTAGTCCTGAATTCTTGTGACTCGGGGCTTGGTGTGACATTTAAATTTTGTTGAAGGTTTAGCTCTACTTTGCTTAAAATCAGAAATAGGTTTATTTGGTGTTAGGTCATTGAAACGAGACTGTAGTATCCTTATGTGGCGTTCAATTGAGGTTATCTGATGATCCTTATCAGAGTAATGGTCTGAAAGTTGTTCATCAGCCGTTTCAGGTTCAACTAACTTTGAAATATTCTTATCAATGGATATTATACCCCTCTTAAATTTATTCAAATTAAAAATTAGATACTTTAAATCTTCCTTGCCTGGTTGTGTAATATTATTAAAAGTGTTGATGGCCTTAGTAACAGCACCCAACTTCCCACGCCTCTTCCTTTTTAATTGTTGTAATTCATCACTGTTCATGTTTAAGTCAAAATAGTTTAACTAGGGATTGTAATGAAATAATAAGGTGTGAAGAAATTGACAGAGGTGAGAGATCAAATAAATTGAGTAATCAGACAGTCGGCCAAGTTTTAAATATGGAAGTGGGTTATCTGTTGCTTAAGTTGATTCCAATAGGTTGTTGGAGAGAGTAGACTATATAGGCTAAGTGCAGGACATTCAATCTGTAACATCACTACTGGTAAAGAAAATATTTGAAAAACTTATGACTAGTACTCAGGAGCACGCCTATTTCTCAAACAGAACCCCCCACAGTAATAATTGACTTATTTATCCTTAAAATATAGCTTCATCTATAAATCCTTAAAAAAAATTACGGGAACAATATTAATCACGCTAACTATATATATATATATATATATATATATATATATATATATATATATGTGTGTGTTTGTGTGTGTGTGTGTGTGTGTAAAAAAGTTACTATTTAAGGTGTATATTAATGGTTTAATTGCTTCAGTTAAGTAAAAAGTTGGGTGTTGTATAGATACCACGAAGATAAAATGTCTACGCCAATAATATGACATTAATAAATCCTTCTGTAAAAGGTTTGGTATGTCTTCTAAAAATTCGCTAATTATGTGCTCAGAACCTTCATATCCTTTTAATGTCACAAAACCGAAGTTGGGGATATTCCATCCCAAAACCCTAACCAATCGGTTGATACTCGTTTCAAAATGAGAAGTAAACCAAAAGAGTAAGTACAAGAAATTAATTCTAGAAGGTTCGTGTGGGTTCACACATATAGTGATTGGTATCAGGCATAGGTGCCCCATAGTGAAAATTATATTTATAGATTGAATTAGGAAATATATTTTACTAAACAATAATAAATTTTGACCTACGTACAATGAAAAAAATAACAATTTCGCGAAAAACAAGAGTACTTTTATTGTAATAGGTCATGCTGGCTTTCTAGGGCTAAGTATTTGGGCAATCACCAGCAACTCCTTGAGTGATGTCTCAGATATAAGAAAATATGGAAACTTCTGTGCAAAAGCAAACATGATTATAAGTAACTTCCGATTCTGTACAGTTTCGTTTGATTATAGCGGTTTATGAGATGAGATAGATGTTCAAGTTAATTTTGTTGTGTGTGTGTGTGTGTGTGTGTTTGTCTGTGTGTGTGTGTGTGTTTGTCTGTGTGTGCCCAAAAAATATACACAGCCAATATATACATAGATATGTACATGTACATGTGTTCGAGGAAAAATTAGCGAGAGTGTTAATTATGAAGATAACAAAACTGTCAAGATTTTAATTTTCATAGCCGTAAGCAATAAATCTCAAATTCATGAAGCATCTCTCAAAATTTAGTCGAATAGTGAAATTAAAATATGTGAGAAGGCTTAATGGCCTTAAATTCGTACGAAACTACTCGCATATTGTAATGTGATAGCTATATGAGTAGAGATAAGTTATGCGTTATGCCACTACCCGAATTGTACATCACTACCCGAATTGTGCATTCTGGCAAAAGTCACACCACCTTAGTCCCGCAACTTAAAGAAGAATGCTACCCATATCCCACCACGGGTCTAAGAAATTACAAAGTCCTCGCTCATTTTCGTACTCATGATCTCCCGATCAGCGTCCTTGCGTAGTTTAGTGATATTGTGTATATATATATATATATATATATATATGAAAATTATTTCACGAAGGTAACACGTGAAAAATATTTATGATGAATAAAACCACGAAGGAAAGGAAACACAAAATGGTGCTCAAGCGCTTTCGTCTAATGACATCCTCAGGAACACTGAAGTATATAAAAAGGTTAAGCCTATATATAGGTTACAGAAAGAAAAAAAGAAAAATAAATAACATACATACACACACACACACATATATATATATATATATATACATATCTATATATACAAATACATACATACATACATACATACATATATATACAATAAACAGAGAAGTAAAAATAATAAAAAATTAAAAATTAAAACCTTAAAGGATTACCAATGAGGCGTACAGATTGTAAGGAAAAATATCGATTTTTAGCACAAGATCAAAAGGATTATAAAAATACAAATTTATACTGGGACTCTGCCGGGTTTTAACACAATGCTGCCTATGGTCAGGTTTCGATATATATAAAAGAAAAAAAATAAAATGCAAATTAAAAGTTAATCGATTTTTAGCACAAGATCAAATGGATTATAAAAATACAAATTTATACTAGAACTCTGTCCGGGTTTTAACACATTTCTGCCTATGGTCAGGTTTCGATATATATAAAAAAATAAAATGCAAATTAAAAGTTAATAAAGTAGAAGACAAGTTTACCAAAGATTTAATGTTTTACACTTCTTATCTAAGTCTGCTTTAAAGGAATTCAACATAACAGGATCGAGTTGAAAAAGACCTTTGCTTATGTTGAAGTTATTTGAAAGTTGGATAATGGCAGACTCAAGAATATTTCTATTAACAATGTTGCTTGAATGGAATAAAACTGAAGCATTATTCCAATCAATACAGTGGGCTAACTCTGACAAATGGACAAAAAGGGCACTGGACAACTGTCCTGTTCTAACGGAATATTGATGCTGTTTTATACGTGTGTGCAAATCCTTTCCCGTCTGACCTATGTAAAAGGAATCACATTGTTTACAACCAATTTTATAGATAATGCCTGAATTATTGGTAGGGCTATTTTTTACTATGATATTTTTCACAATATTGTTATATGAAAATACTACATTAATATCCAAAAGTTTAAGTACATTAGCAATGCCTAAAAAGCCCGGGAAAAATGGAAGTACTAAAATATTTTTTGACAAAGTACGAGTGTTAATATTGACACGATAGAAAGTTCGTTTTGCCTTGTTGAGACAAGATTCCATAAACGCAGATGGATAACACAAATCACTTCCAATACCGTTGATTTTTTCCAATTCGGCATCGATGTATTCCGGACTGGCGATCCTAAGGGCGCGGAGAAACATTGATGAAAATATGGCCTTCTTAATGGGGGTATCACGCGTTCCTTCGGCTTGCTGTTCCCTCTCTTGTCTCCGTTTGTGTCCGTGTTTTCTTCAACATTAATGAAGGGGCATGCAATTCGTATCCGACGGAAGTTTCTTACTAAGTGTCTGGAGGAGCAAGTTCTTACTAAGTGTCTGGAGGAGCAAGTTCTTCCCAAATCCCTGCTTCCGATTCGCCTCAGACAAATTGACGACCATCCGTTCAACAACTTCAGCAGATTAATTTTAAAGAAACATATTGAAGTCACCAGACAAAATGAGTGGTCCGCCTTCAAAAATTTAAACATCGCCAAACATAATTTTGTAACCGTTATTCCCCAACCGTGGATCCAACCTTTGTTTGATGAAATTTACAACGAGTTGCGTCGGAGAACTACTTCACTTCGTAACATTTTGGATCGGAAAATTAAAAGTCTCATTCGAGATAGTCAGTGGAGTAAAAAAGCAAGCTCAAAGTGTGTTTTGAACCTTTCTTCGAAAAACATTAGTGACGATGCAAAAAGTGCCCTTGGATATGGTATGTCCTTTTTTATTGTTAAAAAACCTTCGGCTTTACAAATTTGTTATAGTCTCGCGTGTTTTGAAAAACAGTGTAATCTCCCTCAGTATTTGTTTAACATAGTTAAAGGCCTCGTTTATAGTGCGGCGAATGGTAATTACGAAGATAACTTTCCTAAACGTTTTCGCAATAGCCTCTCACAATTAAAAAAAGATGGGGAGCTCCATATTACTAAAGCAGACAAGGCTAACACCATAGTTATTATGGACAAAGTGGACTACATCGGAAAGATGAACGAGCTTCTCCAGGACCCCGCCACATACACCAAACTTAGGAAGAACCCGCAGGATGACGTCATCAAATCATTTAATCGTGGCTTGAAACGCCTTCTCAAAGATCATAAGAACTTAATTCCGCTTTTCATGTCCACTTCACCTGCTCTGCCCTACCTTTACGGTCTTATTAAAACCCACAAACCTGGTAACCCTATGCGCCCTATTATTAGCTCGGTGGGCTCTATTACTTATAAACTCTCCAAATGGCTTGTCAAAGTCTTGTCCCCCATTCTCGGAACTATCTCTGATTCACATGTAAAAAATTCCATGGATCTTACGGAAAAATTGAATAATGTACGTACTGAAACTAACGATAAATTGATTAGTTTTGATGTTTGTTCATTGTTTACAAAAGTGCCGATTGACGATATGCTTGACTTTCTCTCCCAAGAATTACATAAGTATGACCTGCCACTACCTTCACACATTGTTTTGGAACTCATTAAGCTTTGCATCAAAGACTGTAAATTCACTTTCAATAACGAGTATTATCAACAAGTTTTTGGGATGGCTATGGGCAACCCCTTATCGCCCCTCCTCTCCAATATTTATATGGAGTTTTTCGAAATTACCTATATTCCGAGAATCTGGGGGTTGGCATCCCTTGGTTGCGGTACGTCGACGATATTTTGTGTATCTGGCCCATGAATCGTGACCTGGATAGCTTCCTCCTTCAGTTAAATGATCAAGTCCCCTCCATTAAGTTTACTTTAGAAGTTGAGCAAGACAATTCAATCCCATTTTTGGATGTGCGTGTACATAGGGAAAGCCCAGGTTTTAAGTTTAGTATCTATCGGAAAACGACAAACAATTTGTCCTACGTACACTTTTACTCGGGACATGATACCCCCATTAAGAAGGCCATATTTTCATCAATGTTTCTCCGCGCCCTTAGGATCGCCAGTCCGGAATACATCGATGCCGAATTGGAAAAAATCAACGGTATTGGAAGTGATTTGTGTTATCCATCTGCGTTTATGGAATCTTGTCTCAACAAGGCAAAACGAACTTTCTATCGTGTCAATATTAACACTCGTACTTTGTCAAAAAATATTTTAGTACTTCCATTTTTCCCGGGCTTTTTAGGCATTGCTAATGTACTTAAACTTTTGGATATTAATGTAGTATTTTCATATAACAATATTGTGAAAAATATCATAGTAAAAAATAGCCCTACCAATAATTCAGGCATTATCTATAAAATTGGTTGTAAACAATGTGATTCCTTTTACATAGGTCAGACGGGAAAGGATTTGCACACACGTATAAAACAGCATCAATATTCCGTTAGAACAGGACAGTTGTCCAGTGCCCTTTTTGTCCATTTGTCAGAGTTAGCCCACTGTATTGATTGGAATAATGCTTCAGTTTTATTCCATTCAAGCAACATTGTTAATAGAAATATTCTTGAGTCTGCCATTATCCAACTTTCAAATAACTTCAACATAAGCAAAGGTCTTTTTCAACTCGATCCTGTTATGTTGAATTCCTTTAAAGCAGACTTAGATAAGAAGTGTAAAACATTAAATCTTTGGTAAACTTGTCTTCTACTTTATTAACTTTTAATTTGCATTTTATTTTTTTTACATATATCGAAACCTGACCATAGGCAGAAATGTGTTAAAACCCGGACAGAGTTCTAGTATAAATTTGTTTTTTTATAATCCATTTGATCTTGTGCTAAAAATCGATTAACTTTTAATTTGCATTTTCTTTTTTTTTCTTTTATATATATCGAAACCTGACCATAGGCAGCATTGTGTTAAAACCCGGCAGAGTCCCAGTATAAATTTGTATTTTTATAATCCTTTTGATCTTGTGCTAAAAATCGATATTTTTCCTTACAATCTGTACGCCTCATTGGTAATCCTTTAAGGTTTTTATTTTTAATTTTTTATTATTTTTACTTCTCTGTTTATTGTATATATATGTATGTATGTATGTATGTATGTATTTGTATATATAGATATGTATGTATATATATATATATATGTGTGTGTGTATGTATGTATGTTATTTATTTTTCTTTTTTTCTTTCTGTAACCTAAATATAGGCTTAACCTTTTTATATACTTCAGTGTTCCTGAGGATGTCATTAGACGAAAGCGCTTGAGCACCATTTTGTGTTTCCTTTCCTTCGTGGTTTTATTCATCATATATATATATATATATATATATATATATATATATATATATAATAATATATATTTGTTTACTTGTAATTGAATGTATTGGCTATTAAACCGGAATAGTTCTTGCTGTTATCATTAACATATATTTATATATATATATATATATATATATATACACTACGATGTCATATACTTGAATTTCAATAAAGTTTTCGACATATGCGATCACTGAATAATAGCATGTAAAGTGAAACATACGGGAATGATAGGCAAAGTGGTAAATTGGGTCTACAACTTCATCAGAGAGCGCCTACGGGGTGTCAAAATTCAAGGTATATCATCATCGGAATCAGAAGTACGTAGATAAGTATCCCTAGGTACAGTACTGGTACCATTCCTGTTCATTGTCATGCTAAGAGAAATACACAGTGGAATAATCAGCAACAGTATAGTACCATCGTATGCAGTCGAAACAGATATCGGCTGAAAAATCAGTGTTGCATATGAGGTGGAGGTCTTGCAGAGGGTCACAAGCGAAATATACAATTGGTCAGAAGACAACTACAATATGACATTTAACATCGCGAAATTTCACTTCTTGAGATATGGTATAAATGAGGAACTTTGTCAACATTCATCAACTAAAACACTGAAAGCACTGTTTTAACCACCAAATATAGCAATTTAGCTTGAAGTGATATGGTAATAAATAATTAATTAATAGCTGTTTAGATTGTTTTAAGAAAATGTTGGATGTATTCATGAATGAGAGTTTATAAATTGCTTAATCCGTGTCTAATTATGTAATTTATACGTTTCTGGTGGTAATTTTTGGTAGGTTGGGTAGTTTTCATGTGGAAGATGCCACAAGTTAATAAGTGTGACCTTGTAGTTATTTCATTGAGTAAATGATGTATTATAACCAGACAACGTCAGAGTAGCTTCAACGTTAGATCAAATATCGGTATAAAAACTGTTTTGTGTAGAGTTAAATCATGTGAAATCTTTATATACGGCTTTCCCCGTCCAACTATTCCCAAAAGTGTTCTACATAAACGCAAAATTGAGATGAATAAACTTATAAAAATGTTATTATTAGAAATTTATTTCAGCAAATATGAGAACATTAACGGCTGAATAATTGATTTGTTATAATGTTATAATGTTATAATGTTTCAGACCAACAAAGACCCTAGGATCCACTCATGGCTGGGCTACCTAACTGTATTCGTAATCGTGTATTGTGTATGTCCTCCGTGGTGGCGGAGGGGACCTACATTTTTACGTGGGTTCCGAACCACAAGAACATAAGAAATTTATGTAAAAACTGCCGGTAAATTGGCAACAACCAATTTTTACGAAACTAAATATTTATCAATTTAAAACTAATTAATTATCGATTTAAAATTAAAGATAGACTCTGGATCCAGAGGATCAAGTCATAATAGACTACTATC
>JAJOZX010005285.1:175000-240000 GCA_023014485.1 Bathynomus jamesi
ATGTTAGAAAGCGTTCGATGTAAAATAGTTTGGTGTGATTCCTGCTTCAGAGGAAAGCGTAGGTGATTTTGGACTGCATTGAAAGAGAGAGATGTGTAGAAATGAAGGTAAGTTTTAAACTACTGTTACCCCTGCTACTACTACTACTACTACTACTAATGATAATAATAATACTACTACTAATAATAATAATACAGTTTCCTCCTACGCCCAACTTCTAGCTTGGATCAGATAAATGGTGTACATTCTGTTGAAGAATGGGTAGAAATCAAACACAGACATAAGTAGGAAGTCATATATACTGTGTATGTATATATATGTATATATCACAGAGAATACATGGATTTAGAATAATGGAATTAGGACAGTTTTGAAAGAAATTACGATTTCGTCCTCTTGTTGCATAAAGCGTTCAGAATTTCAGAGTATGCAACTTTCAGGTTTGCTTAAATAATCGGAAGCGACTGTGTAATGAAAGATCTTTGTTGGAATTATTACACTGCCCAAAAAAAAAAATTTTTTTGCTGGTGATTTAATTCTAAGACCTGTTTCTGGATAATATTGATGTGCTGATTTAAAAAATCACCTTAGATTTTGTCCATCACATCAGGTTTTCGTGCAATGCAATATGCCTATTTTGGGTGATCCATGAAGGGCGCTTATCAAAATTGATGATTTTTGAGACCTGTTAACAGCTGTTTTGCTGTTAAAATTTTATCTGTGGAATACGCAAATCTGTGCATTAAATCTAAAAGTCATGTACAACATATAAAAATCTTGGGTATCTGTGATTTCCCTAGGTGTGAGCGTGACGTCATGATCTGAGAGAGATTTCCCATTGGTGGAGTGAGAGCAGCCGGTTCCGCTAGTGACGTTACTTGTAAACTTTCAGCAGTTGGGTTGCAACATGAGCATTAAAGTTCACTATCTCAACAGTCATTTGGATAAATTTCCAGAAAATCTTGGTGATGTTAGTGAAGAGCAAGGTGAAAGGTTCCACCAAGATATCAAAGTGATGGAAGAACGATACCAAGGAAGATGGGATACCCATATGATGGCTGACTACTGCTGGAGCCTGCAAAGAGATTGTCTTGACATCTCTCATTCTAGGAAGTCCTATAAGAGAAAATTTATCAGCACTGAAAAGTAAGAAAACAAGAAAAAGACAATGTTAAGAAAACTGGTCCCGTGCTTGCTTTAATATGGATTCATTTTTTGCTTATTTAAACACTTTTAATCACTTTATGTGTCAATATTACCATTGTATATTAAAGTTCACTCCCTGCACAATTGTTTACTTTTCCATGCTGATTCTGAGTATGTAAAAACTTATTTTTTGAAAAGAAAACAAATTGGGCATAACCCTGCCAAAATACGATATCTCCAAAATATCCGTATTTGATTGCTCGAAAACCTGACGTGATAGGCAAAAACTAAGGTGATTTTTTAAATCAGCACACCAAAGTTACCTAAAAACAGGTGTTAGAATTAAATCAGCAAAATTGGGCAGTGTTATTGAAGATGTGTATTGAACTACTTTGGTGGTATTGCTCCATGAAAGACTGATGCTATATTTAGTCAACAATCTTTGCTACGAGGATAAATACTACAGTTAAGCCTTGTAAAGCCCAGTCGACGTTTTCTATTAGTTGGAAATATTAAGAAAGTTTTTTTTTCCCGAACCTACTTATTTGGATATTGCGTTTTTGTGTATATATTTCTCAGTTAAACTTAACTACTACTAGTCTGAAAACAATTACTGCCAGAAATATATAGCAAGATTGGGGTAGATTTCAAAGAGGCTTTAATTGTGAAGGGAATTGAAATCAGTATGCTTAATTTAAATACTCTTAACATGTGTACACACACACACACACACACACACATATATATATATATATATATATATATATATATATATATATATATAAAATAATAACAAGAAATCAATATTAGCAATAATGTTTAAGTGGATGCTTAGATGAGGAAAACAGAATTGCTTTTAGTCTTAAAGCCTCATCAAACAGCTTGATGTAGTTAGTGAGATGATTGGTTCGTTTACAGGAATACGGCTTAAAATAGCAACATTTTAACTGGCTTGAACTATATGGCAATGAAGGAAGACGTATCGATAACTGAACTTATGAAATATAAATTGCATGTATTTGCATGTTCGTCCTAATCTTTTTAAAAGGTCATATAATATATATACCGGGCATCCTGAAGAGCGCGAACATAGTCCCAATATATAAAGAAGGAGATCGATCCGGGGCCATAAACTATAGGCCAGTATCGCTTACATCCCATCTCACTAAAATATTTGAAAGAATAGTTAGACAGAAAATCTATAACTTTTTGGAAACTCAGAAAAAATTCACTGCCAACCAACACGGGTTTCGGTCAGGCAGATCATGCCTATCACAACTAATGGAACACTACAACAACATTATTGCTTCACTTGAAAGTATTGAAAAATATGATCTACTATACACAGACTTTGCTAAGGCGTTCGACACGTGTGACCACGGAATCATAATACATAAACTGAAATATATGGGAATAACAGGAAAAGTAGGGAAATGGATATATAATTTCCTTAGTGAACGGCGGCAAGTCGTTACAGTACAAGGGGTATCTTCATCAGAATCAGAGGTCCTCTGTTCAGTACCACAAGGAACAGTATTAGCTCCACTACTCTTCATAATCATGCTAACTGACATAGATGAGGCCGTTACCAGAGACAGCACAGTAACATCCTTTGCGGATGACACAAAGATCGGTAGAAAAATAAGAAACCCAGAAGACATAGGATCTTTACAAACCGACATAAACAGAATCTACAAGTGGACGGAAGACAACAATATGAAGTTAAACACCGAGAAATTTCAGCTATTACGGTACAGAAAAATAGAAGACCTAAAATCCATGGAATATTATACCCCTAATGGAGAGGAAATTCAGAGAAATTCCAGAGCAAAAGATTTAGGGGTTGTAATGACAGATGATGCGAAATTTGAAACACAAAATAAGATAGCAGTAAACAGAGCAAAGAGAATAACGGGTCAGATATTGAGAACCTTTAAACGACGGGATAAGAATGTAATGATTCCTCTACTGAAAACCCTGATAATACCCAAATTGGAATACTGTTCGGTCCTAACATCCCTATATAAAAAAGAAGACATTAGACAGCTGATAGGGATCCAGAGAAGCTTCACAGCCAAGATCAATGGGTGCAAAGAACTAAATTACTGGGAAAGGTTAAGCGAACTAGACCTATATTCACTGGAAAGGAGAAGAGAGAGATACACCATTAATTACACTTGGAAAATAATGGAGAAACTAGTCCCTAATCTTACTCTGAACCCTATAACTCCACAAACAACGATGGAAAGTAGAAACGGTAGAGTGTGTCGTATTCCCAAATTGAAGGCGAGACAGGGAACATCCTTAACCCTGAAAGAAAATAGTTTTGTAGTGAGAGGACCAAAACTGTTTAATCAGTTGCCCAAAGACCTAAGAAACACGAAGGGAGTTGCAGTGGAAATCTTCAAAAGAAGACTAGACGCCTGGCTCAGAACAATCCCCGATAAGCCGGGCGTACCTGGCTATGTGAGGTGGAGAGCGCAAGAATCCAACTCACTACTTCACCAGGCCAACTCGAAAGGAGTGGCGAGGAGCATGACCTTGGGGAAATGAGAAATCATCGCGCGAAACCATGGTAAGGTTGTAAGGTAAGGTTATATATATATATATATATATATATATATATATATATTTGCATCATTCATTCGTTTCACGTGCTTAATTGTGAAATTCCATATATATATATATATATATATATATATATATATATATATATATATATAATAACGATAAAAAAATAATAATGTTTAAGATGGTAATTGATGGTAAATAATAATAGCTATGTTGGCTAAACGCATGTATGTTAGTCTAACTGCATAATATAACTTAATAATAGTTTTTGTCACATGGACTATAGTCTGCCAAGAAACCTTTTAATTTCATTTCAAATGTAATTGTGTCATATAAAATCAGTTATTAGTAAGAAAACCTCTCTAACAAAGTTCTCACTCGCAGTCCTGTGTAATTCATAGTCAATAATTGGTAACAATAACAATAATAATAATAAATATTTCTCGTTCTAGAAAAATCACTAGAAAAAATTACATACGTTTAAAAATGTTTATTACACTGGTATGCATCAATTTTGGTGTCAAGGGTTTTGTAAGTGATTCTTATAGAGTTTTTCCTGCTTATTTCGAATCTGCAATCCGTGTTTCTCAATCAGCTCAGGTTATCCGTCTATGGCCTCATAAGTAAAATAGAATTTTTCATGATTTTGTCAAAGCGGAATTGGAACAGTAACATCTATCATCACTTGTTTCACTTGTATAATATCTTTTTTTACTTTTCAGGCATATAGATAAAATATTTCCTAATGAATAGAGCGTGTAAAAATGATCCCAATAGATTCTGCTACATATGCGGGACGGTTACCATGCCAAATAACCAGTCCCAAATCACTAAATTTGTGAAGACAATGTATAGAGCATACTTTGGAATTAAGCTAGGGGACCAGGACAAAAATTTCGCCCCTCATATGTGCTGCAAGACGTGCATTGAAAATTTGAGAAGATGGAGCAAAGGCAGAGCGAAATCTTTGCCTTTTGGAATTCCCATGATTTGGAGAGAAGGAAAGGATCACGTGACAGATTGCTATTTCTGCATGACAAACCTCCAAGGTGGGCTTATAAATTTATTTTTCTTAAATATTTTGAAATCCTCGTATGAAACTTGACATAATATTCACCATAATGTAATATTCACCATATATAGCATAATATTCACCATAATGGTAATCATACATTTACATATACATATTGTTATAGAAAATACATTTACACATACATATTGTTATACAAGTTACATTTACATATACAATGATTGTATATTTTCTTTCTTTTTCATTCATATTGTCCCCGAAGGGACAATATGAATGAAAAAGAAAGAAAATATACAGACTCCATCGACCTATTTCATATCTTACAGACCGCAGCCTTCCCTCACGAGCCGCCACTGTCTGAATGCTTCTTCTATTTCATATGCAAGTTTTATATCCATGTTTCTGTGTTTCTATTTTCAGGAGTTAACAAGAAGAATAAACACATTGTTGTATACCCTGACATTCCTTCTGCTATGAGACCTGTACCCCATGGTCCTGGAATTCCAATACCCGACCCACCTCAAACCCTGGACTTCGATGATGCTGATGATGAATCAATGACCAATGCCAATGACCAGTCCCAGTCGTATATACCTCAAAATACCGCTTCAAATGAGCCGAGGCCTCTCAACCAGGCCAAACTTAATGATCTTACCAGGGATTTAGGACTTTCCAAATTAGCTGCCGAGATCTTGGGCTCACGACTTCGAGAGGACAACTTGCTGGCTCCAGGAACAACATTCTCCTGGTATAGGAAACCAGAGGAAGAATTCCGCAAGTTTTTTGCAGTGCACGAAAATACCTCTTCCTTAGTGTACTGCTGCAATGTTGAGGGGCTAATCGAATCCTTGGGCCTGCCATATAACGCATCAGAATGGAGGCTATTTATAGACTCGTCTAAACGAAGTTTGAAAGCAGTACTTCTCAACATTATGAATAGGGTTGCATCAGTCCCTGTAGCACATTCCGTACAACTTACTGAGAGCTACGATAACTGAAAATTTTACTGGATGCTCTCGTATACGACCAACATAACTGGAGGATCTGTAGAGATTTGAAGGTAATACTAATATCATAAGTAAACTATTGCTATTGACTATGTTGTTTTTCCAAAGGTTATTTGAGAGCGTATAAGAACACTTAACTTCCCCACAGAAGTGATACAGTCCAATGCATAGATTTTTTTATCTGATAGAACAAATTCTCTAAATTCTTTAAATATTTTCATTTTTTTCAGATTGTGGCATTTGTATTGGGAATGCAAGGGGGATACACGAAATACCCATGTTTCCTCTGCAAATGGGATAGCCGAGCGGATGAGAAGCACTATGCACAGCGTGAATGGGCATCCAGAGAGAATTTTGAACCTGGGTCGCATAATGTTGTTTCAGTGCCCCTTGTACCACCAACAAAAATTTTGCTCCCACCACTTCATATTAAGCTGGGCTTGATGAAAAATTTCATCAAATCAATGAATAAGGAGGGTTCAGCTTTCCGATATCTCGAGAGTAAATTTCCTCATATATCTGATGCTAAACTAAATGCTGGGGTTTTTGATGGTCTTCAAATTCGAACTTTGATCAAGGATACTCAGTTCGAAAACGCAATGACTCCAACTGAGAAGAATGCCTGGCAGGCATTCAAATCAGTTGTCACTGATTTTCTTGGCAAGCGTAGAAGTCCAGAATACGAGTCCGTTGTCGAAACCTTGATGGAAGCTTTCAAAGCTCATGGGTCGCGCATGTCCATAAAAATGCACTTTTTGTGGTCCCACTTGGACTATTTTCCTGAAAATTGCGGGGATTATAGTGAGGAACAGGGTGAACGATTTCACCAAGATATCAAAATAATGGAAGAGAGGTACCAGGGAAACTGGGATATCAATATGCTGGCGGACTATTGCTGGTGTTTGAAGCGAGACGTGCCCGAAGAAAAACATAGACGGAAAGCCAAAAAAACTTCATTCCTTCCTCAATAAACTTTTTTCCATATTCATTGTATGAATAAAAGTATTTATTCACACAATGTTTTCATTTTTCACGAGTGTTCTTATAATATTACTCGTATCTACACTGTTTAAGCTAAAAAAATCAATAAATTTGGGGATAAAATTGGACTTATAATAAATGGCGAATAGAGAAAAAACCTGACCTGATTGAGGAAAACCAATGTCATTTTCGAATTCAGCATGGTCGAATTATATAATAGGAGTTGAAATAATGGAAGAGAGGTACCAGGGAAACTGGGATATCAATATGCTGGCGGACTATTGCTGGTGTTTGAAGCGAGACGTGCCCGAAGAAAAACACAGACGGAAAGCCAAAAAAACTTCATTCCTTCCTCAATAAACTTTTTTCCATATTCATTGTATGAATAAAAGTATTTATTCACACAATGTTTTCATTTTTCACGAGTGTTCTTATAATATTACTCGTATCTACAGTGTTTAAGCTAAAAAAATCAATAAATTTGGGGATAAAATTGGACTTATAATAAATGGCGAATAGAGAAAAAACCTGACCTGATTGAGGAAAACCAGTCATTTTCGAATTCAGCATGGTCGAATTATATAATATGAGTTGAAAAAACCCTCACAGCAGACAAAAAAATTCATATGCATACCAGTGTTATTAATTAGTTTCGAAAATCTGGCAGGATTGTGAAATGAGTTGCCAATTATGATTAATGTACTTAAGAGAGAAATATGCAACTACTGTACATTGAATCAGTAAACTTTTCAAATGTACAGTATATAGTTACGGTATATATATATTATATATATTATATATATATATATATATATATATATATGAGGGGTCGCGCGTCTTACGGTATCTAAGCGCCACCACAGGCGAGAACGTGTTTTTGATGGATATCACTATTTTCACCCTTCCTCTCTCGCGTGGTTTGGGTTATAATGACCTTACGACACTAGAAGTATGGTTGAAAACCATATGAAGCGAACTACTTTTTTCACCTCATTCTGTGCCAGAAATCGCACCCAAAGTTCGGCATAATAAGAAAATCAAACAATTTAAAAAAATATATATATAAAATATAAAATATAAAAATCTATTCCGAAAACTCATCAACATCTTCATTAGTACAGTATACTTAGAACTCTAATTTAGCTAAAAATGAACGTTCTAGCTCAATTAATAACAGAGGTACTATTGCCAGAATATTGTTGAACTTTGGAGGCGATTTGTGGCAAATTTTAATTTTGGCACTTAGGTACCGTCAGACGCGGAACCCCTCATATATATGTGTTATAAACATCTGCATCTTTCATGCATTTCACGTGCTTAATTGTGAAATTCATCCCATATATATATATATATATATATATATATATATACAGGGTGTCCCAAAAAACTATATACTCTTTATAGCATCATATATATGAGTATATTTTTTTTTTTGGGACACCCTATATATATGATGAATAAAACCACGAACGGAAAAGAAACAGAGTGGTACTCAAGCGCTTTCGTCTAATGACATCCTCAGGAATACTGGAGTGAAAAGAGAGTTCAGAACTATATATAGGTTACAAAAAAATAAAAAATATATATATATATAGTAAGTATAGAAATAAAAATTGTGGGAGGAGCAAACACATTTGTACGGAAATCTAGCAATTTTAGCACTTTGCCCGAAATTCAACATAAGCTCAAATTGCTTGTTTACAACCAATTTTTTTATAGTTATTGTCTGAATGATACATAGGTCACAAAAGAATAAAGAAATAAAAATAAATATAAATTGGAAAAAAATTACAACATGATGCCTAAATGATATATAAAGAAATATGAGCATATATATATATATATATATGATGAATAAAACCACGAAGGAAAGGAAACACAAAATGGTGCTCAAGCGCTTTCGTCTAATGACATCCTCAGGAACACTCGAAAGCGCTTGAGCACCATTTTGTGTTTCCTTTCCTTCGTGGTTTTATTCATCATAAATATTTTTCACGTGTTACCTTCGTGAAATAATTTTCATATATATATGTGTGTGTGTGTGAGTGTACACATATATATATATATATATATATATATATATATATATATAAGAAATACACAAACAACAATAAATTACAAAATAAAATTGTAAGAGAAGAATACAAATTTATAAGGAAAAAATCTTTTTTTTTTTTTTTGACCAAAGGTTTAGCAACCTGCCCTTCTTGTTTAAATCCATTCTGAAGGAATTCAGAGCAACGGGATCGAGTTGAAACAGACCTTTACTCATGTTAAAGTTAGAGTGAAACAAAACATGAAGCATTATTCCAATCAATACAATGGGATAACTCTGACAAATAGACAAAAAGGGCACTGGACAACTGTCCCGTTCTAACGGAATATTGATGCTGTTTTACACGCGTTCGCAAATCCTTTCCCGTCTGACATATGTAAAAGGAATCACTATTTTGTTTACACCCAATTTTATAGATAATGCCTAAATTATTGGTAGGGCTATTTTTTACTATGATATTTTTCACAATATTGTTATATGAAAAAACTTCACTGATATCCAAAAGTTTAAGTACATTAGCAATGCCTAAAAAGCCCGGGAAAAATGGAAGTACTAAAATATTCTTTGACAAAGTGCGAGTGTTATTATTCACTCGATAGAAGGTTCGTTTTGCCTTGTTAAGACAAGATTCCATAAACGCAGGTGGGTAGCACAGATCACTTCCAATACCGTTGATTTTTTCTAAATCGGCATCGATGTATTCCGGACTGGCGATCCTAAGAGCGCGGAGAAACATTGAAGAAAATATGGCCTTCTTAACAGGGGTGTCATGTCCAGAGTAGAAATGTACGTAGGACAAGTTTTTTTTTTTTTCCGATAGATACTAAACTTAAAACCTGGGCTATCCCTATGTACACGCACATCCAAAAACGGGATTGAGTTGTCTTGTTCCACTTCTAAAGTAAACTTAATGGAGGGGACTTGATCATTTAACTGAAGGAGGAAGTCATCCAGGTCACGATTCATGGGCCAGATACACAAAATATCGTCTACGTACCGCAACCATGGGATGCCAACCCCCAGGATTCTCGGAATGTAAATAATTTCAAAAAACTCCATATAAATACTGGAGAGGAGGGGCGACAAAAGGTTGCCATGGCCATCCCAAAAACTTGTTGATAATGCTCGCTATTGAAAGTGAATATACAATCCTTGATACAAAGCTTAATAAGTTCCAAAACAATGTGTGCGGGTAGTGGCAGATCATACTTATGTAATTCTCGGGAGAGAAAGTCAAGCATATCGTCAATCGGCACTTTTGTGAACAATGAACAAACGTCAAAACTTATCAATCTATCGTTGGTATCAGTGTGAACATTATTAAATTTTTCAGTAAGATCCATGCAATTTTTTACATGTGAATCAGAGATAGTTCCAAGAATGGGGGACAAGACATTGACAAGCCATTTGGAGAGTTTATGGGTAATAGAGCCCACCGAGCTAATAATAGGGCGCATAGGGTTTCCATGTTTGTGGGTTTTAATAAGATCATAAAGCTAACGAAGAGAAGGTGAAGTGGACAAGAAAAGGTGAATTAAGTCCTTATGATCTTTGAGAATGCGTTTCAAACGCGCGTAAAACAGCATCAATATTCCGTTAAAACGGGACAGTTGTCCAGTGCCCGTCTTGTTCATTTGTCAGAGTTATCCCATTGTATTGATTGGAATAATGCTTCAGTTTTGTTTCATTCTAGCAACATTGTTAATAGAAATATTCTTGAGTCAGCTATAATTCAACTTACAAATAACTTTAACATGAGTAAAGGTCTGTTTCAACTCGATCCCGTTGCTCTGAATTCCTTCAGAATGGATTTAAACAAGAAGGGCAGGTTGCTAAACCTTTGGTAAAAAAAAAAAAAAGATTTTTTTCCTTACAAAATTTGTATTCTTCTCTTACAATTTTATTTTGCAGTTTATTGTTGTATGTGTATTTCTTATATATATATATATATATATATATATATATATATATATATATGTATGTGTATGTGTGTATGTATATGTATATATGTAATATGTATATATATATATATATATATATATATATATATATATATATACTGTATATGCTTATATTTCTTTATATATCATTTAGGCATCATGTTTTTTTTTCAATTTATATTTATTTTTATTTCTATTCTTTTGTGACCTATGTATCATTCAGACAATAACTATAAAAACCTTTGGTAATTTTTCTCGTATTTATATATATATATATATATATATATATATATATATATATATATATATATATATATATTCTTATATATTGCTTATATTGCTTATATATTTCTTATATTTCTTTATATATCATTTAGGCATCATTTTGTTTTCCAATTTATATTTATTTGTATTTTTTTATTCTTTTGTGACCTATGTATGATTCAGACAGTAACTATAAAACCCTTTGGTAATTTTTCCCTTATAAATTTGTATGCTTCTCTTACAATTTATTTTTCATTTTATTTTTTTAGGGTTATTTCTTTATTTTATTTCTTTGTGATATATATATCATTTTGGCATCATCTATTAAATTGATTGTAAACTTTCCAATTGAGCTTGAATTTGTATGCTCCGCTTAGAATTTTTATGTTTTTATCTGTGTTGTTTATTTCTTTATGTTTATTTCGTTTGTGACCTATATATCATTTAGGCATCATTTTGTAATTTTTTTTTTTTAATCTATTTTTGTTTCCAATTTAGGTTTATTTTAATTTCTTTATTTTTTGTGACCTATGTATCATTCAGACAATAACTATAAAAACCTTTGGTAATTTTTCCCTTATTATATATATATATATATATATATATATATATATATAATATATATATATATATATATATATATATATATATATTCTTATGTTGCTTATATTGCTTACATATTTCTTATATGTTGCTTATATTGCTTATATATCTTATATTTCTTTATATATCATTTAGGCATTATTTTGTTTTTCAATTTATATTTATTTGTATTTTTTTATTTTATTCTTTTGTGACCTATGTATGATTCAGACAATAACTATAAAAACCTTTGGCAATTTTTCCCTTATAAATTTGTATGCTTCTCTTACAATTTATTTTTCAATTTATTTTTTAGGGTTATTTATTTTATTTCTTTGTGATATACAGGTTGTTTCAGGAGGAAAGGTCAATACTTCGGGAGGTGATAATATCGGTCATTGTGAGAAAAAAAGTTCATATGAACATGTGTCTAATTCTGAATGGTTACGGAGATAGAGCTGTTTGAATCTACAAATACAAAAGCATTGTTAATGGTAACCAAGAAAGAGAAACCAATTACAGTTCCTAACATTTAATGTTTAAACATTGGCATTTTGAATGGTATCAGATACAAAAATAACACATTTGCTACAGTTTACAATACGTTTTTGAAAATCCCACCGTTAACCTCAATGTGCTTTGCAACTCGTGTGCGAAGATCGCGTGTTGTTCGTCTGAACTGATCTTGACGTTCCTTTATGCGGGCAGCAGCATCCAAAATGCGCGCGAGCAATTCGTCTCGTGTGTCCACCTTTCTTTTCTAAACAATAATCTAACGGAGAGAGGTCTGGAGACCTTGGTGGCCATTGAATGGGACCACAGCGGGGGGGGGGGGGAAGAGCTGCGCGCGCATGAGATTCAAACAGCTCTATCTCGGTAACCATTCAGAATTAGACACATGTTCATATGAACTTTTTTTCTCAAAATGACCGATACTATCACCTCCCGAAGTATTGACCTTTCCTCCTGAAACACCCTGTATATATCATTTTGGCATCATCTATTAAATTGATTGTAAACTTTCCAATTGAGCTTGAATTTGTATGCTCCGCTTACAATTTTTGTTTTTATCTGTGCTGTTTATTTCTTTATGTTTATTTTGTTTGTGACCTACAGTATATATCATTTAGGCATCATTTTGTAATTTTTTTTTTAATCTATTTTTGTTTCCAATTTAGATTTATTTTCATTTCTTTATTCTTTTTTGACCTATGCATCATTCAGACAATATCTATAAAAAAATTGGTTGTAAACAAGCAATTCGAGCTTATGTTGAATTTCGGGCAAAGTGCTAAAATTGTTAGTTTTCCGTACAAATGTGTTTGCTCCTCCCACAATTTTTATTTCTATACTTACTATATATATATATATATATATATATATATATATATATATAATATATATATTTGTAATCTCTATATAGTCCTGAACTCTCTTTTCACTCCAGTGTTCCTGAGGATGTCATTAGACGAAAGCGCTTGACCACCACTCTGTTTCCTTTCCATTCGTGGTTTTATTCATCATAAATATTTTTCACGTGTTACGTTCGTGAAATAATTTATATATATATATACAGTATATATACAGGTGGTTTCAGGAGGAAAGATCAATACTTCGGAAGGTGATAGTATAGGTCATTGTGAGATAAAAAGTTCTTATGAACATGTGTCTAATTCTGAATGGTTACGGAGATAGAGCTGTTTGAATCTACAAATACAAAAGCATTGTTAATGGTAATCAAGAAAGAGAAACCAATTACTGTTTCTAACATTTAATGTTTAAACATTAGCATTTTGAATGGTATCAGATACAGAAATGACAAATTTGTTTCAGTTTACAATACGTTTTCGAAAATCCCACCGGCAACCTCAATGCGCGTTGCAACTCGTGTGCGAAGATCGCGTGTTGTTCGTCTGAATTGATCTTGACGTTCTTTTATGCAGGAAGCAGCATCCAAAATGCGCGCGAGCAATTCGTCTCGTGTATCCACCTTTCTTTTTTAAACTTGACTTTTCATCCACCCCCACAAACAATAATCTAACGGAGAGAGGTCTGGAGACCTTGGTGGCCATTGAATGGGACCACCGCGACCGATCCATCGACCAGGGAAGTTTGATTTAGGTATTGCATCACCAGACGGGTAGAATGTGGAGGAGCTCCGTCATGCTGAAAGTACATACCAGCGCGTGTAGCCAAAGGAACATCCTCCAATAGTCCTGGCAATTCATTTTGCAGAAATTCTAGGTAACTTTGTCCTGTAAGACGATTCTCTAAAGTAACAGGGCCAATCAGCTGATCATCGATGATACCGCACCACACATTGGCAGAGAAGCGATGTTAAAAATTTGTTTCCACAGTGGCATTTGGATTTTCGTCTGACCACCGATGAGAGTTACGAGTGTTGTTGATACCGTCACGGTTGAAAGTAGCTTCATCGGTGAACCGTATTAATCGAAGCAATCGGCGATTAGCATTTACCCAATGACAAAATTCCGGTCGCATGGCAGCGTCTCCTGGTTGAAGGTGTTGTACACGCTGTACATGATATGGATGCAAGCCTTCCTCACGTAATGTTCGCCATACTCTTGTGTGTGGCACACCGAGACGTGTAGAAATTCTTCGTGAGCTAGTGGTAGGACTACGCTCTACCAACTGAAGAATGTTTTCCACTTCATCCACATCTTGTTGACCTTCACGTTCAGATGAAACATGAGCGCTGGGAAGTGTACCAATCTCACGCAATGTATTGAAAACCCTGGTAAACACTCTTCGATCCGGAATTCTGCGGTTCGGAAACCGTCGACGGTATTCTGCAAGAGCAGCTGTTGCACTTCCATCTCAAAAACCATAGACATACACCATATCTGCATATTCGCATGTGTGAAGGTGTGTGACATTCTTAACACTGCTTCAAACACCAAACAATGTCACTCACAACAGTCAGCTGTCGATTGGCTTATGTTACATGCTTACATTACAGCTTACATGGTTCAAGGTTATAGGGGAGGGAAGGGGGAGGAAGAGCTGCGCGCGCATCAGATTCAAACAGCTCTATCTCCGTAACCATTCAGAATTAGACACATGTCCATATGAACTTTTTCTCACAATGACCGATACTATCACCTCCCGAAGTATTGACCTTTCCTCCTGAAACACCCTGTATATATATATATAATGGTAAACAAATAATAATGTTTAAGCTGGTAATTGATGGTAAATAATAATAGCTATGTTTGCTCAGCTACATAATGTATTTTAATAGTATTTGTCATATGGACTGTAGTCTGCCAATAAGCCTTTTCAATTCATTTAATTTCGCTTCATTTCATATTAGTGTAGAATAAATGAATTTTAATTAGGAAAAGCAAATGTTACCCCTATAATTGAAAATAAAATGTTTTATTTTAATTTTATTTAATATTTTTATTGAATTTCATATAATACAAATATTAAGCAAAGAAATTGTTTTTGATTTGCAACGTGTTTAATCAGAGTTTGTATTTTGTGATGTTCGCATTTTATCACATGAAAGTGGAATTACATTTGAAGAGGTATGTGGCAGAGGAATATCTTAAAATTCGTCGTTTCGAATTTCTTTCTTTCGCAGATTCGTCGTCAATCTTTTACTACCTATAGTTTCGCAATCCGTCGTCCATATTCGCAGATTCGTCGTTTTTTGAAAAAAAAAATGTGAAAAAAAAGCACGATCGAAATTGACGAAATTCAACTGTTTACCAACGCAATATACATTATATTTTGCCAAAAAACGAGTAGAATTTGATTAATTAATCTGTTTAATAACATAATAGAGTAAAATGTTTTCTTATTGAAACGTTATAATCTACCTCGAATTTCGTCGTTTCGTATTTCGTCGTTTTATTCCGGAACGAATTAACGACGAATTTCGAAGTATTCCTGTATTGGATTATAATACAAGTCATTGTATGTTTTGAGGTCGATGCATACTCTCGTTAGGCCTATTAAACCCTTTTTCAGATATTTATTTTAAGTTTTCATTTCTATTGTCTGGTGGAACGTGCTGGAACAAAAAGTACTCGAATGTTTGTTTGTCTGTTTTTGTCTCATGAAAGACCTTGAAAGAACCCCACAGGCGGCTTTTTTCCTTGTGAAGGAAGGTGAGGATGACTCCTTTTTAATTTTTTTAATTTTTAAAATTTATTTATTTTTTATTTTTTTTCACACAAGGAGGATGGGGGCCCCTCAAGAGGCAAATGCCCTTCACTAAGGCCTGTGAGGCCCCATAAATGGGTTAGGAGCTTAAGGAAGAGGGGACCCCTCATAACGGAGGCGAAGGCCTCCATGGGCAAGTTTCAAAGTACCCCAAATTCCTCTAACCAAACGCGGGCATACTACTGATGTGTTTTCTTTAATTTATCAAAAGATTTGTTGTTTCAACTTTCATTTTACATTGTAAACACAGTAGGTGCTACTAAAGTTATTAAAGTTGTGTTGGCTCACAAGTTTTTATTATATTTCTTATGCATGAATAAAATATATGATATAGTCTTATGCCCTATTAATCCAAATTAACTAAGTACCGGTAGGGATTATCATACATCATGGAAGTTGCATAAAAAAAGAAAAACATACAATTAATTTTGCAAAGCATGACACGAATCCTTTGGTAATGTTTGTGCTTCTAATGGTCTGTTGGAGTGAGGGAGCCTGAGCCTGTGATGATCCTAATTTCATAAATATATATATATATATATATATATATATATATATATAGGTCACAAAAAAAATATATATATAATAAATATAGAAATAAAAATTGTGGGAGGAGCATACAAATTTGTAAGGAAAACTACCAATTTTAGCACTTTGCCCTTCTTGTCTAAATCCGTTCTGAACGAATTCAATACAAGATCAAATGGATTGTTTACAACCATATAGATAATGCCTAAATGATATATAGGTCACAAAAAAAAATTAAATAAATAAATAAAATGAAAAATAAAAATTGTAAGAGGAGCATACATATTTATAAGGGAAAACTACCAAAGTTTTATCACTCTGCCCTTCTTGTCTAAATCCGTTCTGAACGAATTCAAAACAACAGGATCAAGTGGAAAAAGACCTTGGCTCATGTTAAAGTTATTTGTAAGTTGGATAATAGCAGACTCAAGAATATTTCTATTAACAATGTTGCTAGAGTGAAACAACACTGAAGCATTATTCCAATCAATACAGTGGGATAACTCTGACAAATGGACAGTTTTTCACGTGTTACTTTCGTGAAATAATTTTCGTATATATATATATATAAACACACAGTTAATTACATTAACTATCTAATTTCGGTCATTCTTTGTTGTAACTTAAAAATTCGGGCAAATTTCTATCAGCTCCCCCAAAAAGATTAAGTGCCGTACGCTTATGCTGAGAACCAGCAATTGCCATAAAGCTCAGGCCAGACCGATGTTGGTGAATGCGCTAATCCTGATCCTTCTTAACCAACACCATCGGCAATCGAACCTCTGACTTCAACGTCTTCATTTTGCTTATAGGGAGACGGTGTTACCCAGTGAGCTACGAGCGCTAGAGAAGTTGCATGATTCTTTGACTGAGAGGCGAAACAGGTCAACGATTCCCGAGAATCTTTAGGATTTTACTAAATTTAATCAAAATATCGGTTTTTGTCCCATTCTCGAATGATCCCACAAAGCAACGGACTAAACTTTCATAAAGTTTACATTTTTTATGAATAAAAATGATTTACAATTTATAAGTGGCATTTAACCATCGTTAACAGTAATTTAGGACTTTCCGAGAAGACAAGTCTAAGTTTATACTTGAATTGGGTTACTCAACAGGATTGGTTTTGATTTTGTCTTTTAATTGGATGACTAAAATATCGAATGTTCTTTGCGCTGAGTCCGAAAAGGAGTGAGGATTAAAAGACAACAGTGCTCAACTGTGAAAGGGGATTTAGCAACAAATAATGAACTGTTACTAAGGAAACCAAAAAAGAAACCGCCTTCATAATATTATCCGAGACAAAATAGACGTTAATGAATAACAGTGATAACCAGTTAGTGTAAAATGGGTATAAAACTGATTGGTTAAATTTTTTCTAATTAAAATGATCTGAAATACGCCAAAAAATTATTCCAAATTACTTCCAACGCAAATGCTTGCAGCAAAGTGTGAATATTTTTAATATGCTGCTATTATGTATAGAAGTATATATAATATATATATATATATATATATATATATATATATATATTATATACACCTCCCGTTAACCTTGTTGCTGTTCTGTGCGTTGGTCTCTCTTCACAAGAAGGTCAAGCTGGTGGCCCCGCCTCTAGGTCTGGCTTGGTGGAGGAGCGAGTTGCTTTCTTGCGCTCTCCACCATACATAGCGAGGTACACCCGGCTCATCTGTGGCTGATATATTAGTGATGTAGCGGTTGTTATTTTTCATAGTTCTGCGGTTGCGGTTGTGGAGCTTACGAATAGAGCTCCGCGCGGTTGCGGTTGCGGTTATGTATCCTATAACATCACAATATTACCTAAGAATAAACAACACAATAAAATATCCTGTTTTAGCCACACTTTTCACAGTCTACAATATAATGACTATAATCTAAACTGTAAAAAGTGTGTTTCCAGGATGTGAGACGAGGACCCAACGCATTTTGCATCCCACCAACCACTTTCTCCAACCACCGCCTATTCGAAAGTGGTGTATATAATTATAATATATATATATTAGGGTTATAACTTTTAGACTTTTTTTCAAATAAAAGATCTCCTGCATCATAAATCGATGAACGTTTGCTTAACATCAATGAAAAAGACCCTAATTCCTCTCAGTTTTTAAAAAGGTCACCCCCAAATCAAAAGTTTGAATCACCATAACCATATATTTACGTTACTACTCATAAGTATATAAATATATTATTATTAGAGGGCGGACTTTTAGGTTTTAACCTAAAAAATATTTTCGAATTTTTCAGTACGCTAATATATCGTGAGATCGCCCGAAAAATCACTTCCGGTGCTCAAATTCGATGACTAATATCAATCCACCCATACAAGAAAATTCTAGAACACACGACATTGTTCTTCATGCACTCGCAAATTGTATAAAAGCACGAAATGAAATCAACGAATCACTTGTGTCCAGTATTGCGCAATAGTTACTCAACTGTTCAGTTCAACTCAACTTCAGGTAAGCTTTTATTATTTGTAATATGTTCGCTTAATTAAAAAACGTAGCGAAATGTGGAATTCGCTTCTGCACTCTTGAACATTCCAGAACATTTTTTAAATTTATTAACCATAATAATTTGTTGAATTTTTCTTCCATTTTAACACGTAAACAAAAGCGTATCCAGAATGTTTTGTAGAGGGGAGTCAAACTCAAAAAATATATAGAGCCCAAAATATTTGGTGATAAATATTTTCGTGAGACGTTCTATGGATGTTCTAAAAATATTTTCCAAAATTTTATCACCTAAAAAATAAATATTTGGTCATATTTTTTCACCTAAAAATCCGCCCTCTAATTATTATATTATTTCTATATATTATATTAATATTATATATATATATAATATATAATAAACAAACAAACAAATCAACTTAATACCTTTTTATATTTGTTTCAGAAGCAATATAATGTCACACAAGAAAAGTGATACTACCATACAGAAGAACAAGGATATGTGGACCAATAATCTGGTGAGATTCCAGCAGTCACATAGAAGAAGAGGAAGTGTGCCTTTAGAAAAATCTTCACTAGAAGAAAAATGCAGAATGCCACTCCAAATCCAAATCATTGGACGGTACCAGTTTCTTGGAACAGAAATCAAAGGAAGAAAGGAGCGAATAGTGGAAATTTCCAAAGAAGTTACAAAATTATGGAAGAATAAATTGAATTTTCCGCATGTGTCAGATCAAGTAATACGAGCAAAGCTTGACAAGGTGATGAAGACTTATGATGAATGTATCAGGAGGGGAAAATATGATGCCCTGAATGAACTTTTTGATATCACTAAAGTAAATGGCCAATGGTTATCCTCGGAAGACAAACGACTGTACCACCTTCAAGTGGAAAGCAAAGGAGAAGTGGGGTACTCTACAGGTCAAGTTGCAAGTGAAGAAACGATTCACCCTTCAAAGAGACGAAAATTGCCTGCTGAATCAGCATCAACATCTTACAATCATGTATCTGGTGGTAGTGGTACTGAATCTGAAGAAAGCGAGCATGAAGATGAAGATGAGAGTATTACTCCACCAACCAGAAGACATAACAAAAGTAAAGTTGCAACCAACTTGGTGACATCCACAGGAGTATCAACAAGTAAAGCCGCTAAAATATGCAAACAGTTGTCACTTGATGGTATTGACATTCCAACACCAAGTCAAGCAGCAATTTACAAGTCAGCATACAAAGAGGCTGCTAAATTGAAGGAGGAAATGATTGAAAATTTACAGATGGAAGAGTGGTCTTTACATTTTGATGGAAAGCGCATTGAGGAAAATGAGTATCAAGTAGTGGTACTTAAAAATGAAAGAACCGAAGTAAAATTGGATGCATTGCGTCTGAAAGATGGCAAGACTGAAACTATTGCTGAAGGAATTGCAAAAGTTATTGATGAATACACCTTATGGAATGCAATAAAGATGATCGTTGCTGATACAACAAGTGTTAACACTAGGAAAAAGAGTGGAGTTGTTGTCAAATTGCAACGAATGTTCTCAGAGAAGGGTATCTGCAAACCACAATTTATCAGTTGTCAGCATCACATTCTGGACAGGATTCTCCGTTTGGTAATGGACGAAGATCTTGGTGCTAACACCAGTTCTCCAAACATCGAATATCCATTTGTATCCCAACTGGTGAAGAATTATGAGGAACTAAAGGCACAGTTTGTTAATGGAACAGAAGAGGTCCTCGAGAAATCAGGATGGAGAGATGATATTAAGTTTTTGTACCATCTAACACGGGTGTTTAGATTCTTTGAAGAAAAAGGGAATTTTCCTTTGATTAACTTTCAGAAAATTCCAAACATCAGCAATGCGAGGTGGCATTCAAGAGCCATTCTAGCTATCCTTGCATTTATTCTTATACCTACAACAAGGAAGACTTTGGAGAAGGTATGCAGATTCATTTCATACAACTGGGCAGAATATTGGTTTACTAATCAGATGTACAATGAAAATGACTTCAAGAACTTGTCAGAAATATTGAAACTTTACAAAAAAGCATTGAACTCATTGGAAAATCACTGGAAGCAGGAGCCATCCCCACTCAAGATACCAAGAAGTAATCAGTGTGCAGAACGTAAAATCAAAGTTATGCAGGAACTGAATGCTGCCTGCAGAAACAAAAACAAACTGCAACTTCGGTTTATTCTAAGCAATAAGCAGTAATATATGTACAAGTATTATAACGATTAGGTTGTGAGTTCTTTTATTATATTACATGGAATATGCAATAAAGTTACGTATGCAATAATCGATTTTTTTATTTCGGGGTGACCTTTTCTAAGAAAGACTTATGAAGCCAAGTTTGATGCCACCAAAATTCTCATGAATCGTAGATTCAGCAATCAAATTGTCATTTGGTTCCTCTTGTAATTGCTATTTAAATAAAATTTTAAAAATAATGAGGGACTTTTGAAACACCCTGTATATATATATATATATATATATATATATATATATATATATATATATATATATATATATATATATATATATATATATATATACTGTATATATATATATATATATCATGGTTATAACTTTTTTACAACCTAATATTCCTGTACTTTAATTCGATGAACGTTTGCCTAAAAACAAAGAAATTAACTTTCATTTTAATATACTGGAAAGTCACTGGTACACCTCAACGTGGGCACCGTCTTTTTCGAAACAAGCGAGCCACCGTTTTACGCATTCTTGGCCGACATTGGACAACATTTCGGGAGTAACAGAAGCACACGCATTCCTGATCCGTTCTTCTAGTGTGGGGAGGACTCGCGGCTTGGTGGCGTACACTTTGCTCTTAATGTAGCACCACAAAAAGAAGTCGCATGGGGTAAGATCAGGCGAGCGAGCAGCCCATTCGATGGGACCACGGCGACCAATCCACCGATCCGGGAACTGCTTATTCAGAAATGAGCGAACCTCACGCGAGTAATGAGCAGGGGCACCGTCTTGCTGGAAAATGACTTCTTGCATGTCAGCTACAGCTGACAGTTGGGGGATGCAGAACTCCTGAAGCATACGAAGGTAATTGTCTCCGTTGACGTTCACGGAATTTCCATCTTGATCCCGGAAGAAGAACAGACCAATCAGCCCAGCTGAGGAGATGGCACACCAGACGACCAATTTCGGCGTGTCCCTTTCATGTGCACGGATCTCCGCAGGATTGTGAGTTCCCCAGATGCGGGTATTGTGCCGATTGACGCGACCAGAAAGGTGGAAGAGAGCTTCGTCGCTGAACCACATGTGCTCCAGGATCGATGGGTCTCTTTCGTAGTGATGCAGCAGTGTCTCACACATCTCTACCCGGCAATCGTAGTCTTGAGGTTCCAGCTTCTGAACCACCTGGATCTTGTACGGATACAGCTTGAGACCACGCCGCAAAATCCGTTGGATAGATGTCGCGCTGATGTTCAGTTCCGCAGCAGCTCGCCGAATGGACTTTCCTTGACTCTGAGTAAACGCCTCACGGACAGTTTCGACATTCTCCTCACTCCGCCCACTTCGAGGTCTTCCTGATCGTCGTTTGTCCTTTACGGATCCGGTCTCCATAAACTTCCGGTGGGTGGCGACGATGGTGTTCCTATCCGGTGCATAATGCTGTCCGTAGACTGCCCGGAATCGTCGCTGCACTTCGACCACAGATTGAAAAACCTCCTGCCATGCAGCGATTTTACACCTCTGCTCTAGAGTCAGCATGGTAGCAGAAGAAAACGGAGCGAAACTTCAAATGTAGACTCAAAAAAATTCTCAACTACTGAGTAAGAGTTTACCACAAGATGAACGTCGTTGGTCGATTAGCTGCAAAGAAAATTGAAAATCAAATTAGTGAGGGACTTTTGAAACACCCGGTATATATATATATATATATATATATATATATATATATATATATATATATATATATATATATATATATATATATATATATACACTATTTAATTCTTATATTTAAATTGAATTGCTGGGAGACTGTATTTCAAAAATAAAAGTTTTTCAGCTTTGTCCCCCTTCAGCCTTTTCCTTTTTTCATCGTAGATGATCCCAGTAGTATAGCCGCAAAAGGGGAGAGTGCAGGAATGTTGCAATTTATTACGTAATGTTGCAAAGGGGTGGGGGTTGTTGTAAAGGGGGGTGGGGGTCGTTGCAAATGGGGTGGAGTTGTTGCAAATGGGGGTGGGGTTGTTTCGAGGGGGTTGTTGCAAAAAATCCCCAAAGGGGGGATGCTGCAGGTGCAACAAGGAAAACTTGGAGGCGGCGTTATCCCCCAAGAGAAAGAAGGAGGAGAGAAAGGAGGAGAGGTGTTCACCTGGCAGCAGCCAAGTACATATTAAGACTTCAGCCGAGTAGGCGTTGTTTTATAGGCTCCTAATCAGCCAGTTGGCTGAGCCAAGGGGGGGAGGGGTACACCTGAAGGAGAGAGAGAGTAGTGGCCTTTGATTGCAAGGCATGCAACTTGGAGGCGGAGTTCTCCCCCAAGCTATTTTCGTTTACCTAACCTAAGAGGCCTCTAAGTGGTTTTCCCAAAGGGCCAGAAAGAGATAGGACCAGAGGTCCTTGCTCGGCTGGGAGCCGAGCTTGTAATGACTCCGTCATCAGCTTCTCACTCTTTTATAGACCTCTATTCCGGCTGAGTTGCCAGATAGCGCCATGTATTCAGTTGCCAGATAGCAAAAACCATATAAAATACCACAATATATTTATATAGTTAATCAATTGGAAGATTCAACCATATAAAATACCACAATATATTTATATACTTAATCAATTGGAAGATTCATTTAAACACACGCTCCAATAAATCACTTAATTCCTATTTAAGTACCGAAAAACGAAAGGAGAAGAAACCTTGCGAAGAAAGTTGAAAAAAACGAAACCTTGCGAAGAAAATTGAAAAAAACGAAATCTAAAGAAACGAAGAAAGTTGAAATTAACCAAAACACACGCTCGACCCCAATCCCCCATCTGTGTTTATATATATATATATATATATATATATATATATATATAGAGAGAGAGAGAGAGAGAGAGAGAGAGAGAGAGAAAGAATCATAATAACCGTGTCTATTTGTCAACCCTATATATATATATATATATATATATATATATATATATATATATATATATATATAAATTGAATTTCCCCGAATTAAAACATTAACTTTATTTCTATTTTTATTATAAATATCGAATAACAGTGGGAAACTTACGAAGATAGATGTGTTTGTATATGAATGAACAACTCGTGCACACACGCACACGCGCACACACACAGACACACACACACACACACACGCAAACGAGGATTCGTTTCTCCGACATGAATCACACCTGATTGCGAGATGCGATTTTTGACCATAATTTTACCTTTCTTCAGTCACCTCGACCAAAACCTCTCTTGACTCCCTTTCTTAGCGATCCTGAAAGTACTAATAATTATATATATATATATATATATATATATAGAGAGAGAGAGAGAGAGAGAGAGAGAGAGAGAGAGAGAAAGAGAGAGAGAGAGAGTTTTGTTCATTAATAAATATTAATCAGCGAAAGAAATAAGGTAGGCAAACATGAAAGTACTAATAATTATTTATATATATATATATATATATATATATATATATATATAGAAAGAGAGCGAGAGTTTTGTTCATTAATAAATAAAGGAATCCAGTGGTGGCCAACCGATGCGTGCCATTTTTAGGTTTAATTTGGATGCGCCAAAAAAAAAAAAAAAATTGTGAAAAAATTACTAATAACGTGTAAGTAAAAATAAAAATATAATATTTACCTTAAATAGAAATATAATGTGAAAAATATTTACCTTAATTTTTAGTTAACTACATCTTAACTGCTTAAATCTTTGATTTTTAATATTTAGTGTTAGAAGTGAAAATTTAGCACAATTCATACTAGACCTCGATGCGACACTTCAAAGTACAGCCATCCCCCGGTTAACGACCTAATCGTTTATCGACCACCCGCGGATACGACCGCGACCGATCGTACCGATTTTTGGAAGTCATACAATGTTTTGCATTGTATAAAAAACATTGCAACTGCTTGGGAGGATGTTACTGCGAAGTGTATGAAAGGCATTTGGAAGAAGTGCCTAAAACGATCTGTGGGTAATTTCGAGGACTTCGATAAGTTTGAAAATGTCGATGAAATTAATAGAAAAATAGTGTTACTCGCCAATACCCTCAATTTAGAAGTAGAAGTGGAAGATGTGGAAAACTTAGTGGAATACCAAGAGGGAGAGCTGACAAACGAAGAGCTGATAGAGTTGGAAGAACAACAGCATTTGGAGGAAGAAGAAAGAAAAGAAGAAAAAGAAGAAGCACCAAAGCCGTAAAACAAGGCTTTCGTTTACCGACCTGGTAGTCGGAACGGAACCCGGTCGTTAAACGGGGGATGGCTGTACTTGATAATATTTTGGGAAAAAATGGAAATATTATTTTCTCGAAAACTATGGGTGATAGAAAAATTCTGAAACCGGAATCAGCATCAAAAGTTCTATAAGAAACACCAAATAGTTTTCAAGAAATGTTGTCCCCTAGTGCAATTTCTCGCCGAATTGGAAAGGTTTTCACTCCGCCTTAGACCCACAGTTTAACGTAGAAACCGAATTCTCTTTTAAAAATATAATTAGGATATATTTCTTTATTATAAAATCCTCTCGATTACATTAGTGACTAATGATCCGGGAATAGTGGGGGAAAAATATTGACATGGTAAAGACAGCAAGGAGTAATACGAGCATTAAATCTATTGGTGAAAATATAAAGATGCCATTACTCGTCCGGACCCGTTATAGCGGATTGGTACACAAACTTATCATAGCTCCACCCAGCTACACCGGCAGCCAATCACTACGAACATCTGGCCTTAATCTTTTGGGGCGGAGCTTGGCGATTGTGTATATAAAAGGGGATATTTTTCAGTTTGGAGTAACAGTAGCTATTTTCGCGTCAGTGAATAATCATTCCCTCTGCCAGTGCATTCCTCCACCATGGACCACGAACTGTACGTCTCCCCGGATTTGTATGAAGAAAGTGACACTGCAGCATTAACTGCAATTAATCTTTTTAACGCAATTGACCGTGATGAATTATTTCCAACGCAAACCGTTGAAGATATTTGCAGTGACGCTCCTTACAATCCGACGCAAGGGACTACCATAGAAATGTAAGTATCTATAATTCAACTTCGGGAATATGTAACTGAGCGAGAAATTTTACAATAATAGGGTCACTCCAGGGTTGAGTACCGAGTGAATCAAAATAGTACAGGCGCTGTCTATTTTTAAAATAGACAGCGATCCAGTGAATCCCTTCATTACCGATGACATCTGTGTTCACAATAAGACTACCGCATTCTCGCGTACTTGGCAAACTCAATGTTTCATTCTTCGCAAACACGCCGATAAATTTGGAACGTGTGACTCGTTCACTATTCATTACTCTCTGAAGTGTATTAGCATCCATTTTAAAAGTCAGTGATAACGCTCCTAAATCTATCTACTTCTATTAGGGCTTGCGATTCGAGATATACTAGTACACTAATAGGAGCGTCTATAGGCTTGGCGAATTCCAGCCGTACTGAGATGTTTCCGCTCTGCTGTGGGGTTAAATGGGTATTTACGCTAGCAGATAAGTCAGGTGTAATGTCAAACGGATAAAGGTTAAATTGATCAATGAATTCTTCCTGCGTTACCCCATTACCAAGCTCATCACAATCACCTGCAATATGGGTCAGATTACTATAGGCTCTGCCACAAAGAGGTAACACAGCGTCTGATGAATAGTCCGTACCCATTGTTCCACCCAAAGCAGTGCCATTAACGTATAGAGTTATATTTTTAAGTCCGAAATTCTCGAATTTAAAGGCACTCTTTTTATATTTTCCATTCACCGAAGCATGGTCCTGCATACCGATTAATATCCTTTTAGGAAGATTTCCCAGGGCAATGTTTTGTATCTGCTTCGATGCCAACCCTGCAGGAACCGTATATAGTTTGATTTGTACTCTGTTAATAGGATATTTCACTGTAGCGTTTAGTAAATGTTTCTCAATTTCTAGTTGTTTTGGTGAACTTAATTTCACTCGCCGTACGCGGAGGTATGTGTCCATAATGTGAACCACAACGGGCTTTGCACCCTCCTCTTGATCAGCATCCAGATTTTAGCAGATCTCAGGACTCGTGCGGGTGAGCTTTATTTTCATATCCACCCCGTTGACAAGCAACTTCTCCTGGAAAGTGAAATCTGTGTGCAACCGTCCAAAACACTCGTATATTTTCTTTTTAGAATTTTTAAATTTGTCCTTTATACTACTTTCATCTTTAGTTTGATAATATCCCTCGGCACTTAAAAAGGTAGCCTTCACTTCTTTGGAAAAGCTGAGGACATTTTCCAGATAGGCGCGTAGATGATAGTACCCCGTGCCTGCCGATATGTTGGTCTGATTTAAATATACGTCACATTGGTTGAATATGGAGTGCAGAAAGTTTGTTTCAGGGTATACAGCATATTTGTCATCGCAGACCGTTCCATCAGAATGGGCTATACGTAGCTTAGCGTACATGTGCACACAGCTTGGATAAAAAAAGTAAGGGCCTGAGCTGGGTATCACGAATTCTATAGGTGCACTCGGGGAACTAATTGTGTTTAAAGGGTTAATTGTAATAAAATCACTGTGCTCAATAGAAACTTGGGTTGGTGGCAGCTCAAAAAGGGACAGCTCCGATTTACAGCATTGTGAACTACATGGGTGGATGAAGCGTGCCATGGCGAGTTAGAAATAGTGCCTCCTCTCTCGACAAGTGGTAAACAAACTATGATTCATGAGATCAATGTCCTTAGCTTATATCAGTCAAAAAAGTGGTCAACCATAGGTGTCATTCGCTTACAGCACTTCTTTTTTGATAGCCTTTTACGTTTAATACCACGTGACCCCTTCTTCCGGGCAGCCCTCTTCTTCTTCCCGCCACCACGCATTTTTCTCTTTGCATCTTTGATGATTTCGTCCCGTGTACGCTTTAAATGTTTTTTTAGAGCTTCTTTAGGTTTAGCCCCGGCCAATATGTCTTCTGCAGTGTTAAGGCCTGATTGTAGCGCTTTTCTTCCGAGGTATCTGGCACCCCTCTTCAGCAAAGGAACAGCCGTACATAGTATGGATGAAAAAATGGATCCAAGTCCACTACCGCGCTGGTATCTCACCCCTCGATAGACGGTGAAAGGCTTTCTATCCATTATAACTCAGTGCGTCGAAAGTGTAGCTTCACTGTTAAGCTCCCGTTACCGAATGGGAAGTTTTCACCCTCAATCGTTCTTATATATATTGAGATATTGGTTATTAAATTAGTTGCGACATTCACATAATGGGGTCTGTCATATGTAATACTCAAACTCCTTCCTCTATGGTTGGGGATGTGAGCAATGCGCAGCAGGCGTGCCTGGGTATCCCCAACAAACTGGTGCTCCACTATATTACTGTAAATATAGCACATGTCTGGGGACCTTTCAGCCAATTTCTCCATCTTCAATTGATACATTAATCTGGACAAGTCATACTGTGTCTCGTGAAATGTGTCTCTTTGGAAGGCTGCACTATATCGGCCATTGGTTAGAATTTTGAACTTTCTATGGTCTTTAATACGTCTGTTAGTCTTTGATTTTAGGATTAGTGTATGTGCAGGGTTGTTTGTTTCGTATACTAAATCATTCGTAAGGTTTGAGTTTCTTAAACTTACGTTTAAGCCTCTCACAACATCCTCGACCGAACCATATTGACCCGGTCCTAGTCTTACTTCTGTACTGTAATACCGTGCAGCCTTAGTCCGAGCGATACGCATAGTTTCATCCATAGCTACCCAGCTTTTTCACACTCGTCAATGTCTCTAAGAATCGTAAAAACGGTTTCTTTATGTTCAATATTTAAAAAGATGGTGTCCAGCTGAATTTTGCATATCCCCACCTCATACGAATCACGACCCAATTCAATGTGCCCGTGGAGTTCTGTTACAAAGTTGGCTAGTGTGTTGTTAGGGTGTACAGACAGGGACGAGGAGGACGGGAGTGTGACGTAGAAATGGTTAGGAGCCATGTTGCATACTATTTAAGCTTCATTATTGCATCAGCTTTTATATAGGTGTTGAAGCTTTCTGGGTACCCTAGCCATTTCAACAGGTACATTTTTCTCTTTCCTGAACCTTTGCTTCCTAAAATTTTCTCAATTTTAAACACATTTTTTCCTAAATTAAACGCAACTTTCTGCAATTCCTCGCGGTAAAAGCCTCCTGAGATTTCTTCCTCATTCAAATCTTCAATGTAATACCTCATTATCTCATCTTTAGGTCTCATAGCCCTAACTTTAAAAATCTCGCGTGTCCATCCTTGCTCAAAACCCTTTGCGAATTTATTCCACGAACGCGACAGCCTTACATAATCACTGATTTTGAAGCTCGCCGAGTGTGGTGGTGGTGATCCATCTCTTCTCTGGAGCTTACCTCTTTCTAAAACTTCGTTAGGTGCTGTCCCAATCGTGCGATGGTGTGAGCGGTTGTAGGATGATGCCAATGATTCCAGAATGTCTAGAAATCTGTGTGTTTTTATGTGTAAAATAACGGTGCATGCGGTCCTTTATGGTGCGCTGAACTCTTTCAGCTAAAGAAGCCTTATGTATAGAATTGGTTGTGTAATAGCTGATATTAAACTCTGTCAACATGTTCTGAAAAGCACGGCCTATAAATTCCTTCCCCATATCCGTACAAAAATAGCCAGGAACCCTGTTTTCTTTTAACATTAGCGTTTTGGTGGCTTTAGCAACTGTTTCAGGTGATTTATTTTTCAGAGGAACTAGCCACAGATATCTAGAGAATACGTCTATTATGAATAGAATGTAGCGGTAACCATCGTTACACACAGAATATCTTTGCATGTCTGTTAAATCTGCTTGCCAAATAGAATCAATCGAGGAAGCCGTTGTCTTGGCTGTTTTAAACCTTTTTCTCACAGGCTTATTAAGCGTATAATCGTCCTGCTCCCTCAAAAATCTTTCAACATCTTTTTTCCCTACTCCGTAAACACTTCTGTACAGTCTATCTACACCGCCGTAAGAGGATGGGTTAGAAATGTCATAATAGCGTTTAGTTAATACGTTAGCCATTTGCGTATTTTAGAGGCACGTGGGTAGGGTTGGTTTAACCTCTTCTTGCTCCTCTTCAAAGGTGTTACCGCCGGTGGTGACGGCGTCTTAAATTGTGTCACATGCGTTGCATGTTCCAAGTCTTTTAACCTGTTCAGATTTCCTATCAACGTTTTAGGGACATTTATTTGTTGTAGTCTTGCTTTAATATGCTTCCATCCTGATGGTGATGGCCTATCCCACTTTCTCACCAGATCATGGACAATGTCTACGATATTCGATCCCTGTACCTTTGATCCTTCCACAATGATCTCCCCTGTATCGGTCCATTGTATGGCGGGATCCTCATTCAATAGATTATAAAGACTTAAGCCTTTACTCCTCAATGTAAGGGAGGGTATTTTTTAATACATGTTCGATATGTTGTGTGGCTAATCTTTTTGGTTGGTCAGCTGTATCGTCGGGCTCAGATCCTATGTCGCCATCGTCCCCCGTGCTGTGCCTAATAACCACAGGAATCTCTGTAGGGCTCTTATAATTTTCGTACTCGTGAAGAAATTTCTGCAGAGCTTCTTGGTATAAGATTCTTTTCTCATCAGGTGTTTTTTCACTGTTTAATAGGGCTAGCAATTCGCTTTCCATTCTTTTAAGTCTGCTTTTACGGGGATCTAGATCCGTGTCTGGATTCCTTTGCAGTGAAGCTTACACCTCGTGGGGAATCACTACCACTTTCTTCATTATATTAATCTAGTCAGTAAAGGACCCAAAACTGAAAATAAGATGGGGAGAAATGACCCTCCTGTTTGTACAATAATTCGTTTTTTCTTCGCTACAGTTTGACTTTTACAAGCGAGTGCACATATTATGTTCTTGTAGCGGCGTAGGCGAGCCTTCTGAGGGGTTTTCATTGATACATTGCAATTTATAACGTTAAGACAGATTTCACAGATGCATTTTAAAAAGTCGGCGTCGATATTTTTAATAAACATCTGCTGCATTGCCCGGGGCAGTCGATGATGGATTTTTATTAATTCACGGTATTTCTTTAGTCTCTTTGTCATTCTGGAATATACACCGTTTCAGGCTCGTTTGGAAATATATTCGTTCGTAGAAGCACTGTAAACGTGTTTCGCGGATGAAGGTCGCAAAGCAAATATCCGTAACGCGTGCTTGTAGCTTCATTATAAACTTCCAAAAACTCCTTACGCTGATTCGGGAACATTTCATTGGCTAATACCCCAATTTGTTATACATCTCTACGTTGCGCGAATAAGACTAGATATTGCGTATTTAACGACACATCGCACATATATCTATTTTTGAAAAATAGATTCTGATTGATGAAGAACACCCTTATGTTAAGATGGTGGGAGAATATTGTAAATGTCTTGGCAAACGTTTTATCTATCTCCAACATGAGATCGTCAATTACAATGATTGTATGTTCATTTCCCTTTAACGAATTAACGTCATATACGCCTTTGTGGAACAAAATATCATCTTGGTACTCGTTGAACACTGATTGATACGTCGAATAGCACCATATATTTTAGAGGCGGGGCCACCAGCTTGACCTCCGTGTGAAGAGAGACCAACACACGAAACAACATAAGGTAAGATTCATATAACTTTATGCACAAATTTCGAGAACATCTCTCCCTTTTCTTTAATGATTTTAAGCATAAACACAGTTTTACCACATCCTGTAGGTCCAGATATAATACATGTGGATGGACTCGTGAATCTGAATTTTTCTACAGAGTCCATTTCTAACACGTCACACTCCTAAGTGGGTCATTTACAAAATATTATAAATTTTGAGTGCTGTTCCTTATATTTTGCTTTCTTCTCCCACAGAGCCGTGAATGACGATGAGGTAGAGCATCCCATCATTGACATTACGGATGACCTCGACGACAGTGTAGTTGTGATCTTCTCCCCTGCCAACAAGCCCTCACCAGCGATACCGGTAGCACGTCCAAAGCGGAGGTATGATGAAGAGAACCCCACGTCAGGTATAAAGCGACCGAAATACGCGCCTGTTGCACCAGTTATAGATCCCCAACCCTCAACCTCTTACGCAACAATCCCCCCAGCAGCACCTCCCGCTAATATATCCCCTTATTCATCCGCCACAGTTGCCCCCCGTTCTGTTAAGTCTACAATAATAGATCCCAACCCTCAACCTCCTACGCAACAGGCCCCCCATCAGCACCTTCCGCTAATATACCCCCTAATTCATCCGCCACAGTTGCCCCCCGTTCTGTTGAGGATGATATAACGCTTGAATTGGTGCGCTCCGAAGCCCCCACCCCAGCCTTGACTAGAAATCGGTATAGAGTCAGGGTCGACCATAGAGCCATGTATAGCAATGGAAGTGAGCGCGGGCTACGCCGGGTTGTACAGCGTATTGTAGAGTTTGCTCTTCAGAATCGCGACGAGCGTGAAGTCAGGACGAGTCTGTCCTTTGGATTCGGGTCAGATGACGGTGATGTAGATGATTATTGGGTGATAGTGCCATTTAGACGTTTGGCGACTGAAGATGTAGAATATATATTAGGACGTATAATGCAGGCAGCCCAAAGTAGTATAGCCTTTAATATGGGCAACTTCACGGTAAATATTGATCGTGTATTCCGTGTTGCGGGCCATAGTGCCATACCGTATACTCTTAACTTCAATTCTCCGACTATTTACCGAAAGCATATAAACGTCGATCGTGGTTGCGGCTTTATAGCAGTACTCTTAGCACGTATGTTTACTGTACAAAATACACGGACTCAAAAAATTTGGTTGCCTACGGTCGTGGAACGTGCCCGTAAACTAGCTGTAGACTGTGAACTTGAATTTGACTGTAATATGGGTCCTGAAGAGCTGAGAATGGTAGAACAGGAAATGAATGTCCGTATAGTTGTATTTGGGTTGGATGATCGTCGTAGGACTGTGTATGTTTTTAAAAGCTGTGTGAGAGATCGTACAAGACCCCTACTTATTTTAGGATTGTCAGGGACAACGTATCTCCCCATCCGTAATATAAGGTGGCTTTACGCGAGTTATGACAAAAGTCGAAAATATGGGAGACATCATGATTTGTGTAAGGGGTGCCTCGAGTTTGCGGATGATATAGTGAGACATTGTAAAGAATGTCACATGGTATGTGAGCAGTGTAAAAGCACCAAATGTGAAAGCCGTGTAGTTGAAGCTGAGAAGAGAGACTGTGATGTGTGTAGACGCACATTCTTCAATAATAACTGCTTTGATTTCCATAAATCAATTGGCACGTGCAGGAAAATGAGAATCTGTGAATGTGGTATGTTTCACACAATGGATAATTGGGGGAAATTTAAGCACAAGTGTGACGAAATTCACTGTCCTACATGCCAGGAGGAATATAAGGCGGATGGAGTAAAGCATGTATGTTATATGAAAGATGCTAAGCCTAAAAATAACCCTTGTATAACTGTATACTACGATATAGAAACATATACGAACGCTGAAACCAAAGAGGTAATTCCACATTTACTTGTAAGTCAGACCATCTGTGATGAGTGTATGGGGATCGAATGTGACGAGTGCCCCAAATGCGGTAAACGGACAAACGTTTTTAAAACGAATGTCCGCGATAGTCCTGTGAAACTATTTGTGTCCTATATTGTCAAGTTAGCCGACAAGTTCAAAAAAATGACTGTGTATATTCTCGCCCATAACGGGGCAAAGTTTGACACGTAGTTCCTTTATAAGGAGTTGCTTGAACACGAATCCTCTGAGATATTTACAGGTGATCCATTGAAAAGAGGCAACAAATTAATACAGATGCAGATAAGAGGCAATGTACAATTTAAAGATACTTTATTATTCACACCTTATAAATTAGCAAAGCTACCCAAGGTGATGGGAGTAGCAGCTGAAGTTTCCAAAGGATACTTCCCTTACACTTTCCTCACCAGCGAGACTTTAAACTACGTAGGCCCACCACCACCCAAACATTATTTTAACTATGACTGTATGGATGAACGTGAAGACTTTGATCGATGCTACGACAGTTTTAATGAAAGTAACCCTTATAATATAGCTGAAGAATGTGAGCGTTATTGCGTGAATGATGTGCGCGTGCTTAGAGTATGTTTCCATGCCTTTAGAAGGATGTACATAGCCCGTTTCAAATGCGATCCACTGCAAGTCGCAACCACCATCACATCATTATGTTTTACGGTGTTCAAGAATAACTTCATGCCTGAAGACACCTTAGCCATTATTCACCGAAACAAACCCCGCAGTTACGGACACAAGGCTATTTACTGGCTCATACACCTACAGCAACAGACAGGTGTATACATAAAGCACGCCCGCAACACGGGTGAAGTGCCCATTAAGATTAATGGACGTGTTTTTTGGGTTGATGGGTTAAGTGAAAACCGTGTCACTGGTGTGAAGACTGTGTACTCCTTTAACGGATGCTGGTGGCATGGATGCCCCCGTCCTGAGTGCGGAATCGCCGGAGATATCCACGGTAGATCTCCTGCCGACTGTCTTGCATGGACCCGCACCCGCGATCAACTTATAGGATCACAGTTCACTCACAAAGTCTTGTGGGAGCATGAATATGATGCACGGATGGAGACAGACGAGGTGTACCGTGAGGAAATAAATACGATCAAGCGTTCAATGGTGCTGGATCCTCTCAAATGTGGTGATAGCTTGTTTGGAGGACGTGCAAATCCATTCAGACTATACTTTCCACCTACGGAGGAGGTGAAGCTCCATTACTACGATTTCTGTTCTTTATACCCATACGTGATGAAGAACAATCCGTACCCCGTGGGCGCTCCTGAGAAACTGGTGGGACCTAGCCTACCCTCCATCAATGAATTTTCAAGAAATTTGAATGATCGTTACTTTGGGCTCTCTTTCGTAGACGTACTCCCCCCACGCAATTTATGGATGCCAATCTTACCTGTCGTTATCGACGACAAGCTCATGTTTCCCCTGTGCGTGAAGTGCGCGGAGGAGGATAACGGCGATTGTAACCATATACCCCACCAGCGTAAGATCAGAGGCGTATATACAAGTCCTGAGCTGGCCCTAGCAGTACGCCATGGTTATAGAATACTGAAGATACATGAGGTGTGGAGGTTTCAGAAGCTACCCAACCTTTTCTCACCATATGTAAACGCCTTTTTGAAGGATAAGGTTGAGGCATCAGGGTATCCGCGAGGAGTTGATACCGAAGATGAAAAGTCTGCCTATATTCAACGTTATCGCGACCGCGAAGGTATACAACTTGATCGTGTCCAAATTGCAAAGAATCCTAGCAAGCGCTTTAGTGCAAAGTTGTGTCTAAACAGTCTATGGGGAAAATTTGCGCAGAATACCGGCAAAGGGAACATTCATTTGGCACAAAGTTATAGCGATGTCTGGGATTATGCCAATGCTCCAGATAAAGAGGTCATGGAGATCGTGAATGTAGGTAATACTTACATAATAAAGTACAACAACACTGAATTGGCCACAGATACCTTAAGGGTTACAAACATACCGGTGGCCAGCTTCACAACAGCCTACGCCCGTATAAAACTTTGGGGTCTATTGCATTCTCTTGGGCGGAGAGTATTGTATGCCGATACAGATAGCGTGATATTCACAGAGAGGGAGGGTGAATACATGCCCGCTATTGGGGAGTTCCTCGGCGAGCTCACTGATGAGATCAAGGATGAGTATGGGGACAACGCATACGCCGAATCTTTTTTCTCAACAGGACCTAAAACTTATGGGGTACGGGTCTGGGTGGGGGAGGAAATGAAATATATCGTGAAGGCAAAGGGTATCACGCTCAACCATGCGAATCGGCGGGATGTTAACTTTGAATCGTTGAAGGATCTAGTGTGTTTGGACGATGATGAGGGCGAACGACCTCCCCAACTAATTGTAGGCACTCACAATTTTCGGGCGCAGAAGCTGGGGGGCGTGAAGGAACTTAGGGGTACGAAGGTGTGCCGTAACACCTATAGGAAACGTTACCAGTTACCTGGTACCTATGATACCGTACCCTTTGGATACCATAATGTTTGATGCTTCTATTGTTAACTGACACGTATTTGTAAATATATATGTAACTTGAATATCTCGTTTATTAAATCGTATTTGTAAATATATATATATAACTTGAATATCTCGTTTATTAAATAAATCATGTTTCAATTAGCGTTTCACTTTCTCCTTTGTGTGTGTGTGTGTGCGCTGGTGAAAGTTCTAAGCTCCGCCCACTGTAAGATCAGCAACGTGAGTCATGTTACTATCTGGGAGTCCCTGCGTGGTCAGTCGACGGCAGTAAGCCCGAGAGATCAGACGTGTATTCGCCAGCGTAGAAGAAAAGATCAGACGTGTATTCAAATGGCTACCTTTAATATTGCTTGTACAACGTTTATGAAATGGTATTCAGCAAAGTGCCAGGATGTGGCGGATACCGAAAAACTTCCTATTCCCCCCTCCTATGCCTCTTTTAAAACCACATTGGATTGTGCGAAGTTGCAAGATGTACAAATACTCTACGGATGTTCTGGTGAGACCGTTGAAGGCTTTCGTTGCACAGACGATGTGCTGAAGTATGCTGCAGAGCTAAACTTTATAAAGTCTCACATATACCGTGAAGTAAAAGAAACAACGCGTGCAGAAGAGAAGCAGCAGGTATGGATAATGAGTCTTGCGGATGGGTGGTGTGACAAGCGGTATTACGTCATGCTACACCATGTCGATTACTCATACCCTACGACTGAAAATGTGAATCTCGTGATCATGGACAATCTTAAGTATTTTTATCACTATATTAATGTATATCATGATGAGGTTCGTAGTGAGGTTGTGGCTAGTGCCCTGCGTGAGTTTTTAACAGACTTTAGAGACGAGTATCGTTTGATGGGCAGAAAGGAAAAATATGAGCATATGTTCCTCTCAAATAGTGCGCCGGAGTGTGATGTTTAGTAAAACATAAAATGTGCCTAGTTCGTGAAAATTATCCTGAGGTAAACTGTCTGGTGCGTAGTCTGGTAGTGATAAAACCGAAATTAATTCTTGTACCGGAAAAACACCTACCCAATATGTACAACAATTCGTGCGACTCGCGGATCATACGAGTTCGAACAACCCCATTCACGTATCATCGAGTCAGCCGCCCGTCGAACCGTTCCTGCCTACCTGCGTGCCTCACACGGCTCATAGTTATCTCAGAGCTTGAACCGAGTGGACGTGCGCTCCTCGAATACGATGGAACTTCCTTTGAGCAGCATTCTCAACGCCTCGTACGATGTGTCCGTGACGAAATCGTTGCGCGTGTTCAGGCGTAAATCCGGTACCGTTAGCTATGTACTGGAAACGGAATGTAGACAAACAAACAAACGGGTTTATTTAAGTGTCGAGGAGATGAATAGAATCTTCGTGATAGTTGAGAAGTGGAGTGAAGATCGTTATAAAATACCTGCTAACGTAGGTACAAGAAGAGAGCAGATTAGTGACGCACCCTCATACGCCGTTGTATGTACGTTGTGTATAAATAACGATCGGCCGTGCATTGATATACGGCTGATGTGGAAGAATGCTTCTGATAATAACGCTCTTGTTCCTACGCGAAACCGTTTCATCCTCGACAGAATGTTTGAAATCGTCGGATTCCGCAAGCTGAAACCTATATTAGACGCGCGTGTTACGGATATGCTTTATTTTGATACAGTACTTGAATACGCATACACCGCTCTGCTCGATGGGTTTACCGAGTGTAGGGCTGAACAGGGTGAGAATGGTCTAGAGCTGGACGTTTATTTAAAAAGTTTAGACTCTTTGAAATACCATGAACTTTGGTACAAAGCAATTGATCGGTACAAGGCTGAGCTCACCTACACCGTTCACCCTGAAGAACTATTTCTTTATATAACGCGCAGTTGTCGTAACGATTTAGAAGATTATTTCAATTGCCGCTATGTTGAGTGAAGATGGTTCACGATTGAAAAGCTCGAGTCGGTAGAAATAAACCCTCGATTGGAAAAGCGTGTTTATAAACTTGTGTTTAATAATGTAGCTAACGATGAACTCTTTGTGCGTGCTTTTGATTGTATTCTAGACGTATTAAAGATGACTTACCAACCGGTTGTAAAGTGGGAACAAAAAAGTATACGATATGAAAGCCCTTCATATCGAATACAGGTTTCCCTATACTTTAACCGGTGAAATATTATTAAACCGCGTATACAGCGTAATGCAGAGCAATAATGATGTAATTGTAAACTCGATTAAGTGCGAGTTTAGTAATTTGAAAAAAAAGTGAAATGTATTTATATATTTTGCGTGATATTTCTCCTGTACTGTTATATTGAAGGATTATATGCATATTTCTATTATTATTGAAATGTATATTTATTTCTATATATCTCCATAATTGTGTGTGTGTATATATTTTGTTGATTATATGCATATTCCTCAATTATTATTGAAATGTATATTTATTTTCTATATATCTCCATAATTGTGTGTTTATATATTTCTTATTATTGAAATGTATATTTATTTTCTATATATCTCCATAATTGTGTGTGTTTATATATTTCTTATTATTGAAATGTATATTTATTTTCTATATATTTATAATAAACAGATTGATGCAATGTTGTTTTACTTAATTCTTTTGGATAATTATATGATGTTACGCCTTCTGTGTACCTGAGAAATGGTATCTGATGGAACGAAATCTTTTAATTGTCTAGTGAGACAACTCACCATAATAATGCTAAAACGTGGTATCTGGCAACTGAATACATGGCATGAAATCTTTTAATTGTTTAGTGAGACAACTCACCATAATAATGCTAAAAAGTGGTATCTGGCAACTGAATACATGGCATGAAATCTTTTAATTGTTTAGTGAGACAACTCACCATAATAATGCTAAAAAGTGGTATCTGGCAACTGAATACATGGCGCTATCTGGCAAATCAAGCCATTTACGCCTTCTAAGCCAACTGGCTGATTAGGAGTCTATAATAATGTATACAATGGTATCTTGCAATGCTAAAAAGTGGTATCTGGCAACTCTAGCCATTTACGCCTTCTAAGCCAACTGGCTGATTAGGAGTCTATAATAATGTATACAATGGTATCTGGCAACTCAGTCTTCGATTAGAATTAATTAATTAAATATATAGCACAAACTGAATATATGGCGCTATCTGGCAACTCAAGCCATTTACGCCTTCTAAGCCAACTGGCTGATTAGGAGCCTATAAAACAACGCCTACTCGGCTGAAGTCTTAATATGCACTTGGCTCATGCCAGGTGAAACCTCTCCTCCTTTCTCTCCTTTCTCTTCGGGGATAACGCCACCTCCAAGTTTTCCTTGTTGCACCTGCAGCATCCCCCCTTTGGGGGGATTTTTTTTTTGCAACACCCCCCCTTTGCAAAACACACCACCCCCCTTTGCAACAACCCCCACCCACCCTTTACAGCATTGCAACATTACGTAATAAATTGCAACATTCCTGCACTCTCCCCTTTTGCGGCTATACGTACTGATCCCTGCTCCACTAAATAATTGCTCACTAGGAACACTTGAGGGAGGACAGCCAAGGTATGTCCGAGCCAGTTTGCTCAAATTTTTGTATTTCTTTTGATTTGACCTCCACCAAGCCAAATCATCATCTTCTTGTCCAATCCTTTTCTCTTTGTGATATTTCTCGATCATTTTTTGCGAGTCTGCTTGACTCAGTTTCGGTCTCGTCATCACTACTGGAAGCCAATAGAGCACTCATTGAGTCCATTATTGCTATTGATTTACTTGTAGAAGCTGATGCCTGGCCTAAATCAATTAATGGTTTCTTTGCCGGGGGTTCACTGGCTGTCTCCGAGTCCGATGATGTTTGAGTCTTGTCCATTTCATCACAAAGATATCCCAATTTTTCCTGAACACCTTTTGTGACATGTGAAGCGGAAAAAAATTTTCTTTGTACCTTGGATCCAAATAGGTAGCCAAAGAATACATGTCATTTGGTTCTAGGCCATCAAATCTCCTTGCTAGCTCTGTGAGCATTATCTCCATTGTTTTGATTCCACGATCAGCTTCAGAATCACCACTTCGAGGTTGCAGCACATTTTTCAAGGAAACGACGAGGGGAATAACCTCAGATATGGAAGAGGTGGAATTACTCAATCTTTTTGTGATATCATCGAATGGTTCAAGCACAGCCACACAGTTTGACAAGAGAGTGAAGTGAAGTGAAGTGAGTTGTTGCATTTCAGAGTTAGCAGCCCTATATAGACTCAGTGGTTCCTTCAACTTCAGTGTTCTCTGCATCATGTGATAAGTGCTGTTCCACCTTCCGGCGACATCATGAATGACTGTAAGTTCAGGTTGATCTAAGCGTTTCTGAATTTTTTTTAACTTATCCTGCGCCATCGTAGAATGGTTGAAATGAGTAGCGATGGATCGAAGTTTAGCTAACAAGTTACTGAGAGATTTTTGTGAGGATAATCCACTTTTGATTACAAGTTGCAGTTTATGAACAGTGCAATCGATATTATGGTCGCCAGTGAGAAACAAAACTTTTATAATGTTTGCTCCTGAGTCGCGCATTACACAATGGATGGATGGATGGGCAATAGGGTGTGTCAATTTTGTCAACTTTTTTCAAATCAATTTTGGTAGTGAAAATATAGTGTCTTTTCATGTCAAAACTTGAAATTGGCCAACCAAAATGAAATAAAATAACCCTTACCTACATCAATTTTACCTTAAAGTTACAGAAATTGACTCTTTTACTAAATAATAGGATATAAATTGATTAACTATTCATCTGTCAGAATTATCCCACTGATCGCATATGGAGTGATTTCAAGGTCATATAGTTGTTGTACAATGTACAAGTCACAACATGAATAGAACTGTCCCTCACTCTCAGTCCTCAGTTGCCTCTTAGCTGTCATAGACGGTGGTTTGCTGTTATTGCTCTTGTACCTACTTCATAGTTATTCTACTAGACAAATACTACAGTTTAACTGTAAGTATGGATTATTGATTATTACAATTATTTATTATTATCATATTCTTCTGTCTAATTATGTTGTAATCCCATGAAACAAAATCATAGATATCGTTGCACACAAGATCAGTGTAGAACTAACGCTGTTTCGCTTTATACTGTGGAGTTGTTTCAGCCATAAGTCTCATGAAACCTAAGTCATCAACGTGGCTGAAGGACAAGTCATCCATTATTATCATTTCGGCTATGCGATAGTCCAGTGATTTTGATTTGGAATGATTCGCATCCCAAATTTTGACTTTTCAAAGCAACTTTCAATCATCTGATTCTTTTCTTCCACTGCACACTTCATTTCCTGTAGGGTGTAAGAGACACTTTTGATTCCTTTTTCTTCTTTGACTGTTCATTAGCTTCATTTTCACTAGATATCACTTCATTATATTCCTTCTTGTGCATTGAACGCAGATGGTTTTTGAAATTAGTGGTACTCCTTCCCTTTCGTGAATAGTTCTTATTACATATGACACACTTCCACACTGCACTCGTAGATCTCTCCATGATGGTTGCACCACAGTCTAACACTTTACTAATGGGTTGAAGCGACGGAGAGCTAGCGCAACACAACCACCCTCACTCGTGGCTGAACACGTACTGAAGCTGGTGCTTTAGTTTAGTTTGTAACTTGGTAGTGAAGGTTGCCTAATTTCTAATAAAAAAATTAGTGTTTTTTATCTTTTTTTATCAACAGTAATTATACATCATCATTGCTTTATTAAATATAATTAAAATAATGCTTTTCTAGCCACCTACCGTTGATAAATGTAAGTTATTACATAATGCATCTATCCATCCAGTCCAAGTAGCAATTCTAAACATGTAATGAGGGCGTAGCAAACTTTTACTTTTTTGCACCCTTGAGTGAAGGCATGAGGCATGACAGGAACAGCATTTGGCGACGTTTATAGCATTTATAGCCCTTACACTAGCATTTATAGCATTTGGTTACCCTAGTAAGAAGATATCCTCAAACAACTGCAATAACCGCACTGATAAGTGCGCTTGCAGTTGCGGTTACGGAGGTGAGAATATTTGCAGTTGCGGTTGCGGACAACCGCTACATCACTAATATGCAGTATATATATGTATATATATATATATATATATGTAGTGACCAACTGAAGTGGCAGAGACGTTTGCAAACACCTTAACAATATTCCATCAACACAATTAGCGATATTTTCCGTCAACACAAACACGACCAAGATGACGTCACACAAACAGGACTAAGATGACGTCACAGAGCACGAATAAAGCATCACCTCTCAACCTCGTTACAAGGACTCCCTCAAGCATTCCACGCCACCTTAGCAGCGTCTTCTCTCTCTCTCAGACCAGCTTCAGTGACACGCAAACTATCGCAATGTAAACACCATTCGTGCGGGCCCCATTGGCCCGGCGTCATTCACTTAACTTTATATAAAGACTAATCATTACCTCGCGTGTTATTAAATGTCAAGCCATTATTATATATTGAAAGCATTATTTCAAGTGTACACATTATTGCAACTGTAAACGACATGTTTCTGTCTCATTCATAAATCATTTAGTTTGTGTAATAAAGGAAGGAAACTCATTCTATCGATCCACCTAATTAATAACTTAATTAATAACATTCTTTGATCTAAAACATCTGGTGACCTCGGCCAAAGCATTTATCATTAACTATCAATTAACCGTAATTATCATCATTCCTTATAGTACCGATTTACGCATCAAACTGGCTACATAATTGGGCATTATTAATTGGTATATATATATATATATATATATATATACACACACATCAGTACGTATATTCTTGTTTGAAAAGAGTGAGCTTATACGTTTCTTCATCTACATAACGACAGAAAACTTAAATTCACTGAGTGTCTTCGAGAACCAAACAGAAAAGTTTTAATGTGAATTCTTCTCAAAGTTTAAATTTGTTCACTTTTTGTCCTCCAACAAATTTGATCTCAACTTAATAGTTCTTTATTTCTTCTGCAAACCTCATTGCTAAGTGAATATACACACACACACACACACAGTGTGTGTGTATACACCTCTGGTTAGCTTCCGCCCGAATTTTTCATTCCGACGAAGGTCAAGCTTTTCACTCCACCTTAGACCTACAATTCAACGTGGAATCCGAACCAAGCCCCACCAGTAGCCCAGCGTCTTAACCACTAGGCCACCCAGGGTACCCATTTATCAACCAACCACTTTCTTATTATGTGGAAGGTTGAACAGCTGGGTTTTGCTGCGCGCCGGCTGCTGTCACCGGGTCTCGAACCCGGGGCCGATGGATTCGTAGTCAGCGACGCTAACCACTACACCACCGAGGCGCATATAAAGTATATTAGATATGTGGCCAGCTAGACAGCCTAAAGAAGTACAATACCCGTATTAGATAATATTATGGGAGATCTCCAATGTTAAAATAACAGAATTATTTAAAAATTAAAACATTAAAACAGTTAAGCCATAAAGTTTTTCGAGGACTGGACTTATTTCATGGCAGTATCAAACAATGATAGTAAAATGTAATTAAAAGTAGAGGCAGCTATCGTTGTACATCTGGCCAGTAGATATTTTTTGGAAAAAGACTATTTTAGTCTCATATAATAAAAAATAATTTGCAAGAGGGCCGATATTAAAAGAACCCCGATAAGTGAAAAGCAAAAAGGAACGTTTGCTACATGCTGTTAGAGGTATATGGCATGTAACAGACTTTCCTTTTTTGATCTTCAGTTGTTGAAAATGTTTGTATTTTTTATTAAATAAGATTCGATTAGCTTTGTACTGTTCTCGTTACTATTTTGTAAAATATTGTTCTGTTGTTTTAGGGGTTGCTTAACTTTAGTCTTAACGAAGGAGATTTGTAGTTTTACGTGGGTCAAACCACGGGTCGACACACCATCTGGTAGCGGAAGATGGTCCCCCATCCAACTGCTACCCAGACCGAAGCGACGACGTTGCGACAAAGACCACGAATTAATCCCTTAAAAATATTGAAGAAATTAATTACAATACTATAGTTGAGCAGAAAGCGATACGATGATGATGATGATGATGATGTATCGCAGAATTATTGTCAGTTACACAGTAGGGTGGGTTGAAAAAATTTTATTTAATGAAACGTGCTGAAAAAGATGCCCGAGTAGTCACTGATTAAGGAAAGTCATATCTTTTAGAAATATTAATTTCGGTAGTGGCAAATCTGAAAAAAATAAATTGCGAACAAAGGCCACAAAAGATCCTTTTTAGTATGTTTCCTTAAATTAATTTTTTGCCTCACAGGTATGAGGATCTCAACAATAAACTCAATTAATGCCAATGTCTATCAAAAAACCATTAATAAACATTGTTTTTGCTTATTTTAAAATGTAGGACCCATATGTGTTTGACCTATCATGTGTATTTGTGTGCCTAATGTGTATTTGTGACCTATCATTTGTTTGACCTATCATGTGTTTCCTGATTCAGCATTTTATTTTATTTTGTTTCAGATTAATAGCATAGCTTGCAATGGCCTCTCTTGGTATAACAAGAGAAAAAGTGAAGCATTCTGTTTTCGGAACGCCAGCAGAGCTTCCTGGACCAAATACCAACTTGTAAGGATGTATTCAAAACTTATCTTAAACATAAGCTCATTACTGCAACATTTAGCACTCAGAAATACGCTGAAATTATCGCGGAAGAAGTGAATGATATATGTATCCTGCTTCCATTCCAACAATCGACTTCAAAAGCATAGTAATTAAGGTAGAGATTAATCGAGAAGGGACAAGAATTTAGAAAATATCCCATGAGTAAAAGATCTTCCAGCACTTATCAAAGTAAATATGATTACTGCAGAAATTTATTTGACATATGTTGCTGCAAGTGCTATGCCTCTGGTTCTCATAAAAGAAGTGAGTGTAAATGCGCTAAGGCGGAGAAAATCCCGAATGATGAATGGGAGTTCTGGATTGATCAACATACTGAACGAAAAATGATTATAGGTAAGTTGGACAAAGTGAAAACTTCAAAACTACAACAAATGGAAAACAGAAAGCATAAAAGACAATTCTTTAAAGATAAACAAAAGAGTTTTGTCCAGGAAATGCAGTTGAATCTTTGTGATATTGGTTTGATCAGCTCTGAATGTGAAAAAGGTCATTAAAATGAAGATTTCGAATTCAGCGAGTACGAGTTAGATGCAGAAGCTAACACTTCTCAAAATCGACACCAATATCCAGAATTATGCAAGGCAGTTGATCGATGCAAAATAAGCAACCGTGATGCTTGTTTAATTGCTAATGCTGTCTTAAAAGATCTTAATCTATTATCTGAAAATACTACGATTGATCCCAGTAAACTACGTCGTCAAAGAACCTTGTGGAGAAGCATAAAAAGAAAGAAGCATGAAGATCAGAATAAAGGAATAGTTTGCCTTGGATTTGATGGAAAAATTTATAAAACTCTTTCAAAAGAGTGAGAATGCCAGCGCACTTTGAATGAAGACCACTATGTGTTAGTTTCATTTCCAGGAAACGAATATATTGACCATGTTGCTCCTGAAAGTGGAAGGGCAAGTGATATTGCTAAAGAAATTATATCAGTAATTACCAGTGGTGGGCACCGTTAACCAAAAAGTTAACTTCGATAACGATAATCCGTTAACCCCAATTTTTAACTCCGATAACGATAATCCGATAATTTTACTCCAAAGTTAACGGAAGTTAACGATAATCCGTTAACGATAACTATTTCTTTACTAACATTTAAAAAAATCAAGGAAAAAAGCTTTAAAACCCAGAGAAATGTTTATTTATGCAAAATCCAACAATAAATAGGTATTTAACTGTATTTTTATCAAGTTTTGCAACTTTTTTGCTTACTAACTTTTTTTTTATTTTTAATAAAAAATGTACTGATTACATGTTTTGAAACCCTTGTAACCACTAACCATTAACTAAATTTTAATTTACCAGGGAATTATTATGGCGGGAACTGAAAGGTAAAATTAAATTTTAGGCACATTTATTAAAGACTATGACACAATGTGCTGGTTGCCCTTCAGAAAGACCAACTTCTCAAAGTTAGGCCCAACTGCCAGTCTTGACCTCTTGGGCCTCCCCAACCTCCCCTTGCGAGATCTGGAAGCAGACTGAAGTTATGGCGATTTGAATTCATTCGCGGAGCGGTGATCTTCCGTGAATGACTCCTCGCAGTTAACGTGTTAACGGACTTTAACAGACTAAATATCGAGTTATCGGAAGTTAACTGGTCCGATAACGATAAATGGAAATTAACTTCCGTTAAAAAAAGTTAACTTCGTTAATTAACTGTTATCGGATTAACGCTTTAGTGCCCAACACTGGTAATTACTGACACGAACTCTGCATTGACTTTAAAAGCAGTAGTTTGTGATGCAACTAATGTAAATACAGGTAAATCAAATGTAGTAATTAGAAAACTAGAGCTGACATTGGGAAGACCATTACGATGGTTTACTTGCTTACTTCACACAAATGAGCTTTCCTTGAGAAAACACCTGGAAGTTCTTGACGGGCAAACGACAGAACCTAGAAGTTCACAGGGCAAAATCGGCAAGGATCTGAATTTTGATCCAAAGAATAGACCAATTGCAAAATTTCCACCTCTCGCTGGAAAAGTGATGGACTTACCAGAAGAAGTGCTAGCAGATCTCAGCAGTGACCATCAATACCTCCATAAGGCGTGTTTATTAATTCAAAACGGTCATGATAGAGGTCCAGCTATCAAATTATTAGAAACTGCTCAAACAGGGTCTCTCAATACTGCACGATGGTTGACAAAAGCAAATCGTCTCTTACGTTATTACATGTCGCACGAAGAACCATCAGAGACACTTGAAAGGATTGTTCATTTCATACTGACTTCTATGCTCCTGCATGGTTTTATATCAAAGCAAACTGGTGTTGCCAGGATGGGGCCAAAAACTTTTTCTTCATAATTGAGCTCTATCAAAAACTACATACAATCGACCAAGACATTATTCGTCCTGTGTTACAAAACAACTGTTACTTTTGTCATCCTGAAAATATCCTTTTATCTGCTATCGCTGACAAGAATGAGAATATTCGGAAGCTAGCAGTCGAAAAAGTGCTACAAGCGAAAAGGAGTGTTATACCAGGTGAAATTCGAATGTTTGACAAGAAATCCATCAGGCTCAACTTCTCAGCTTTGACCTACATGGATATGATTGATTGGAACGAAATGGATATTACTGTTCCTTCCTTACTCTTTGATGTTATAAGTAGTACTGATGACTGCCAAAAACCCATAATTCTTGACACATACCCACATACCCGTGTCATTCCCAGGCAGTTGAAAGAAATATGAAGGAAATCTCCTCTGCAAGTGAAAAAGTCTACGGACATGACGCCCGCCATGGAATGGTTATTGTCAGCAAGAAATCTCGGAGAGAGAATCCAAAAAGGGAAACAAAGGATTTTAAGTGACTCAACAAGAGGATAGCAGTTACACTTCATATAATTTAGTGATGAACACATGTTTTGGTTTATAAAAGGAAATATTGTTATAATTTTTAACCAAACTAAATTTGCATCAAAATTTTGGCTTTTCTTCAAAATTGAGGTCAAAGTTGCGAGAATGCACGTATTCAGAGGGTATAAAAGTTGATGTTATGATACTAGAGCACATTTTCAGCCATGTTTCATACGGACAACTTGAGTTCAATATATTCTGCAAATTGAAACTTGTAGAATGGGGTTTATGTTCTAATATGTGATCTTCCCTAAGTTTGCTACACTGATTTCAAAAGTGACATCAATTTTCTTGTATCACGTAAGGGAAAAAAGCAAATGGGAGACACGTTTTCTTTACCTTGTACAATGCATTTCATATATCCAAATAACAACTTGTGTATATTTTGATAAAAAAATGGACAAAACTCAATTAAAGTGAAGACAATAGAGGACTATTAATACATACAATACAATACAAATGTGACAGATTATACTAGAAATATGGGTAACGAGTGGTTTCCAACTTTGTCATGATGAATAATGCGATATCATTTTTGTTTATTTCATTCCGAAACGGAAAAAAACAGTATAACGTTTTCCGAAAAATCTGTGGCTGATGGGAAAAAATAGATATAATTTTCGAACTCAGCATGCTTTAATTACTACAGGATACATATAATTAGCCAGACCCGAAAACCATTGTAGGCCTGTGTTGGCAAATTCTTCATTTCAAATCATTTGTTTCGCCAATGTATTGCTTATTGTAACTGCTACATGAATATTTACAAACACATGAATTGCTTTTATTGTTTTGCTTTAAACGATTTTTAAGAAGAAAACGTCTCGTAGTGTGAGGGACTTCAGAAACTATAATAACGTTACTAGATAGCTAATCCATATATTGATATGCAAAGCGTAAAACAAAGGTTTTACTTCAGTTATAGTTCCTACAAGTACACTGTAAAAAAATAAAGGAAAAAATCCTAATATTTAGATGGCATCTCATCGGCCACCAAATTACGATGTATTTATTTACTGATATCATAGGAAAATATTACACTTTTAATGACGTAAATAAAATTTTATTTTTAAGGAAAAAAGAAACTTACAGAGTAGCCAGTTTTCGTTTTCCTTAAAAATGAAGTTTAATTTAGACCATTAGAAATGTAGTTTTCCTTTGATATTAACGAAATTACTACACCGTAATTTCGTGGCAGAAAAACCTTTAATTTTCACAGTGTACAGTCCCTTTAAAATATCATTTTAACTAAGTTAAAAGGTAATTAACAAAATTCGAGCCAAATTTTTCAAATGAATCCCTTTTAAATCAAATTTCATTATTAAGAAACTGCTACAAATATTTTGAAACGCGAAGAAACGTGTCAATCAAGGTGATTTTTAGAGCAGGTTGATTGAGAGGAAAATCAATGGACATACACAGAGGAAAAGTTTTCAGTAAATTTCTTTGTCGATCTATAAAGGTTAGTTAAATTACTATACTCTTATAATCATTTACCCAAAGTTTACAGAAAAATTTTACAGGAACATTAGTCGATTGACTACTTTTGCTCATACAGTACTAACATTATCTCTAATTCTTTTTGTGTTAAACTTGTTAATTTATTAGTTAAATGAGTTATATGTGAAATTAGTCAACTGAACAAAGTTAAATACCAATGAAAAATGTCATTCAATCTTTTAACAACATTTGTTCATCTTTCTCATTTTCTAACGTAAATTTAATTGATAGTATGATATCATTTAACTTGTTCAAAATTTCTTCTGTGTTTTGATCTGATGAGATTAAAGCAAAAACGTCATCCACGTAACTGTACCAATAGACAGAAGAATCAATAGCATCTGGTATTTCATCTCAAACAACTTCTTAAATAGATTACTATAAAGCGTGGCGGTGACCAGAAACCCATACTTAATCCTCTCTTACGATACTAAGACCCATTAAAAGAAAATTATGAGTGTGAAACACACAACCTAATAATTAAGTGTACAGAAAATGTACCGTACTTGAGTATAGTAAGACTTATACTGGAATCATAAGGAAATTTGTTCAGGAGCGTCAAAGGTTTTTCCACTGGAACCCTAGTGAAAAAGGAAACACCGTCAAAGTTAATCAGTGCTTTCGACTAAAATCAACATTGTTAAATTTATTGATAAAATCTGTAGAGTTTCTACTCGTAATGTGGCCATTACAGATATTAGAACTATGAAAGACTTTTAAACAGTTATTTAGCTAATTTTCTTATTATTTTAACAATCGAAATTATATAACCTTTAACCTTTGGTTAACCTTTGGTTAGCTTCCGCCCGAATTGTTTATTCTGACGAAGGTCAAGCTTTTCACTCCACCTTAGACCTACAGTTTAACGTGGAATCCGAACCACGCCCCATCAGCATATGTATATATATATATATATATATATATAGAGAGAGAGAGAGAGAGAGAGAGAGAGAGAGAGAGTTGACAAAAGTAAATACACACCTTTGGTTTTTCATACTGTTTGATTTGATACTAAAAGTCAATAAATAATAACAAATTTGTTGAAAGAATATATTTAGAAATGAGTTGATTTCCCTTTTGCATTTTATAAAGCTGACACACGTGCTGGCATTCCATTTGAGATTTGCAATTTGTTCTTAACGACAATCATCGTGGTGTCTGTTTACGTTTGTCATGCTTCTGTGTGTGTGTGTGTGTGTGTGTGTGTGTGTGTGTGTGTGTGTGTGTGTGTGAAAAGAAAGAGAAATTTACAGTCTTCTCTCATCTTTCCCATTATTATAAAGAGTTGGCAAAACAAGAAATAATTCTGAGGCTATTTGCTGTCGTTTCCCTCAAGTCATCTTGCCTCGTCATCATGCTATTCTCCCTTAAGCCGTTTTTCTGTATTTTTATTTCATCCTTAGAATCCCACGTTTTTCACCGAATGTGACTGTACTTTTTGTAGTCTTAAACATGAAACATCCTCACATTTTGCTTCCTTTTTAAATGAAAAGGTGCTCTGTAAATCACATCTCGATGGAATGTCGCCATTTCTGCGGGAACAAACGTTTCGCCTCACTTCCTACGTACATAAATATTACGTTTGGAAAATGAAACATTAAAATAACACACTTAACAAGTATATATTATGTATGAAATATATAAAAGTGTTATTGCTAAGAATCTGTAAAACTAAACTGCTGAAAATTGAGTGAATCATTAATACTGTATGATGTTTTTTTTAAATATGGAGAGCGTCGCGCTTTGTAGCTCACAACATTCATTCAAGATAAAGACAGAATAAGAAGAGCTGATAAATAATGTAAGGCACTTTTTCAAGGGGCACATGGACGGCCTGACCATGTCTTGGCATGAGTTTTTCTATTAGATTTTGCCAAAGTTCATTTAAAGTTTCCACTAGAACTATCGCAGATCCGGAAGGGATTTATTTACACACTTAATAATCAGGGAGCTTCAAAATGTGTTCAGTAGGATTCATGTGGGAGAAGATGTAAATAGGGGTTTCTGCTGAATCACTGAACTTGCGAGAATACTTGAATTTTTGTATTTCAAAGATCAAGATTTTTAAAAATTATTTGTCTTGCATCTGGACCACAGTCAATTTGTCTCTCTACTCTCGCGACCGCGGGTAAATGGTAAAACAGTATGTCACAATCACCACCTCTCCTATAAACAAACTTTTTGGACGCACACCTGTTCATGACCGAAACACAACCTTACATGTAAAATCAGGTGTCCAACAAATGTTTTGGGGTTGGCATCCTACTAAGAAGATCTTTTTACTGCACGCGACTCATTTCTACGTAAATTACATCTTTAAATTCTACCAACATTGACTCTCCTTCTTCCCCGACATAGCAAAGTAATTACCTCCTATTTCCTCATCCACTGACTTTTCTCCCACAGTCCAGCCCTTATAATCCTTAGTTCTCATTTTGTCCTTGCATTTCCGACACCATATCGAAAATGTATCACAAATTCATGCAACAATGTTAAAAGAAATCAACATTGAACCATATTAATACTAAACATTTCTGAATCTCTAAACCAATACATAAATATAAACAACATAAACAGTTAAAAGCCCCTCAGAGGGGCATAACCATACAGTGTTCATGATTATTCTAATCCATGCAAATTTATTATATATCTCTCTCTCTCTCTCTCTCTCTCTCTATCTCTCTCTCGATCTTTCCTCTTTCGCCTAATATCCTCTTTCGTAACCGTCAACTCTGCTATTTCTTCCATTATGTATCCATTCTGTCCTTTCTCTATCTTTAACCAACGTTTATTCCTCATTCTCTTCAAACTCTCCCTGAATCTCGTTCTCTGAAGCCATTTTTGGAAGGGGATTTTCATCTCCTACTAAAAATGAATCAAAATCGTCATTCTCCTTCGCGGTTATGCCCTAAAAGCCTTATTTAAGGCTACAAACTAAATTGCTTCAGTTTGAAAAATTCAAAGATTCAAAGCCTCTTTCTCTCGTTTATATATATATATATATATATATATATATATATATATATATATATGCGTATTTTATGACGTTATGACACAGGAGATATGAGAGGAAGGTTGGTGTGGGTGGGGATATTAGAATGGACTGAATTACCTTTTTGGCTATTTGGTATACATGAAAACCTTTTTATATGCTTTAAAAATTTTATATAAGGCTTTATTTAATATATAATATATATATATATACTACAAATTTTTTTCATCATTGTGAGGAAGTTTTTATTAAATTATATAAACAAGAGAACAAAACCATTTATCTTATTTTTCAAAGTCAGGAAACGTTTCGAGAAAAGATATCCAGCATCAGTCTATATTGAATGTAAGTTTTATAGATAAACACTTTAAACCATACAAATATATATATATATATAATGAATATGAAAACCATATATTTATCATTCTTATTGCAAACAAACGTTTCAGAAATAAACCTCCATCTTCAGTGCTAATAGAGATAAAATTACAAGTATAATAAGTTAAACATTAAAATGTGATAAGAAAAACATTAGTTAAATTTATAAATGAACAAACATGATATAATAAGAATTAAAATATTATAAAAGGTTAAAAAAGGTTAAAAAAAACACCATACAGTTAAAAGGTTAAAATTAATCGTGGGTATATGACGTCCTATCACAGTAAATAATAACAATAATAATACCCATATTAAGGAATTCAACTATATTTGGTTTTATTGCATAATTTTTCATGTCTACAATCTCGGTAATTAAAAAACAAAAACGAAGACAAAAGAAGACAAAGAAGATCTTAAATGGCAAAAACAAAAGTGCAAAGAAAAATCAAGTTATATGAAATAAGTTTTCAAAAAATCATTCCAAGTCAATTTAGCCTTAATGTTTAAAGTTTGTTCAATAAGTAGCTAAAAATCGTAAGAGTAAGAAGAAGTTAGACTTTTAAAGAGAGGTAGAGGCAGGCCAATTGATAGATAGATAGATAGATAGGATGATAAACGAATCGCTAGAGAGATAAGTAGATAGGTAGATAGATAGATAGATAGATAGATACGATGATAAACGGATAGCTAGAGAGATAGGTAGATAGATAGATAGATAGGATGATAAACGGATTGCTAGCGAGATAAATAGATAGATAGATAGATAAATGGATAGATAGGATGATAAACGTGTAGAAAGGCAGATAAGTAGGTAGATAGTTAAATAGAGATAAACAGATAGATAGAATGATAAACGGGTAGAAAAACGGATAGATACTGTAGATAGGATGCTAAACGGATCGCTGGATAGATAGATAAACGGGTAGAAAGATATTTTTATTTCGTGAAAGGTAACATTATTTTTTTCCATAAGTAATTTATTGTCACCAAAAAAATTACGAAGAATAAACATCGTCTAAGCCTATCTTCCTTTCTCTGAACAAACCATGTTTTGGAAAGTACAGCATCTTTATTATTATCCGTAAACGACTATACTGTATACAGTTCGATAAAATTTAACAAATGTTGAATCATTAAGAATAAAGCGCTTAACAGGGAGCAGATACGAACTTTCCCCGACTTGCAATCTATAAAAAATTAAAATTTCCCAAGAATTAATTAAATGAGATAATGTAAACAAATTTAAAGAATTATAAATATTATGATTATTACTTCGATAGAAAACGCCTATAAGTTTCTCTAAAAATTTATACGATACCTTCTATCTTTTCAGTTCACGAAAACAATTTTATTAGTCCAAAGCTCACAACCAGAAAAGTAAAAACAATCTGAGTTTGACCCCAATTCTCGATTATTAGAAATCAAAGATGTCTGTCCCAGTGTAGACTGAGAGACTGTTTCAATCTCCTCATCTTGATAGTGAGAGTGTGATGACATCATTTCCGATACAGCTATGCCAATGATTCCAATCTTCACTTCTCCACCCGCTTCACAAGGTGTTCTTCTCAACAGTCACTCCATGCTTCGCGAAAGACGGCTATGGCGCACCTAATCTCTCATCTTTCTACTATCTTTGAGTGGGGCAGAGAAAACCTTGTGGCTTTCAATGCCTCAAAAACTCAGTTTCTTCATCTGTCTACTCGTCACAATCTTCCATACGACTATCTCCTTATCTTCAACAATACACAACTCAATCCTTCCTCTTCTCTAATCAGTCTTGGTGTTCCCTTTCCTTGTGATCTTTCCTAGAAAGATTACATATATTCTTTTTCTAAAACAGCTTCTAAGAGGTTACGTGTGTTGCATCTGCTCCGCAGTTTCTTCATCCCCACTCAGTTGCTGTCTCTGTACAGACGTCTTGTCCGCACCTGTATGGAGTATGCTTCTCATGTGTGGGGTGGCTCAACCTACACAACTCTATTTGACCGGGTGGAACCAAAGGCTTTTCGTTTCATCAATTCCCTGCCTCTTACTGACTGACTTCAATCCCTCTCTTCTCGCCGCAATGTTGCCTCACTCTCTTTCTACTATCGCTATTATAACGGATACTGCTCTTCTGAACTCTCCCACTGCATTCCTCCTCCTTTAAAGAGAGCTTGCAGTACCAGACTTTAGACACATTCTCATTCTTTTTCTGTCCAACACTCTGACACATGGGTTAATCGGTATTCTCCATCTTTCATCTACTCAACCGGTCAACTCTGGAACAACCTTCGTCAATCCGCCTTTCCCCCTATCTATCTTTCAAACGCAGAGTATTCAGGTATCTCGAAAACTTTGGACCTTGATTTCGGATTTCACTCTCTCTCATTCGGTTTCGAGGGGTCGGGTGGCGTATTTGCGGGCGTTCGCCCTTGGCCCATTCTTCCTGCATGAAAAAATGCTGCTTCTGCAATTGCAGAGTTCAAGACATAAGTCAAGCCCTGTTCACAAGTCTGACTCGTGAAAGAGTTATTAACTTCAAGAAGTGAATTATTGTTTACATTATTAAGAACAGGTCCCTTTTTATACAATAACTTTTTAATTTCATTTATATCTCGTTTAATATCAACGTAGTCTTCAATTCGTTTATACTCAGAGTTATGAGTTTGTCTAAACTCAATTAGTTCCTCCTTTAAAGCAGAAATTTCACGCATAAGCAAGATCATAGTCTCGCCAGGTACTTCTAAACCAGAAGATGGTGGCATGTCATCAAATGAGGCACAAATAAATTCCATTAAATTAAAATCATTATCATCACATTTGCTAACCATATCTTAAATATCCTGAAGTTCCACTTGACTAAGATCATCTCACTTCCTTCGAACACGATATTCACCTACAAGTTTAAATATTAAATTCTTTTACTCTCTTTAATTTTAATCACATTATAAAATGAATCACAGATCTTAATTATATCATTATTAATCATAATATTTCGTGCAGTTAATATATAGCACCAAACCTCATTAACAGACAGATAGATCTTATAGATGAATAGATACGATGCTAAACAGAGAGAGAGAGAGAGAGAAATGACCTTCACTCTACAGTGATATAAACCAACAATTTTTCAAAACAAAATAGGAAACGAAAAGTGGAAGTTACAAAAAACAAAACAAAAACAAAGCCAAAAAAAGGAGCAAAAATCTGACCAGATGAAAGTTAATTAAAAAGAAAAAGTTAAAATAATTGCCTTCGTCCAAAACAGGAAAAGTTTAACACAAATAAACAAAAAAGGAGAAAATATGTATTTATGGAAAATTTTAATACAAGAAAGAATTAAAATTAAAAATTAACAAAGGGGACGAGAGAGAGAGAGAGAGAGAGAGAGAAAGAAAGGAATAAAATTGACAACGAATAAAGGATGAAGAGAAGAATCACAAATTATATATAAATTATTAAACGGGAAAGAGGGGAAACATAAGTTACCCCTAAAACATAAAAGGGGGAAAGAAAACGAGATAAAGAAGACAATAAAATTGTGATTTACTTGTATCATTTATCTTACAAAAGCTACGTGTGATTTATATATATATATATATATATATATATTCCACTTTCATTCCGGTACCATGTCTTTTGAATTTCATTTTGAGAATGGGCATCCGACAGCCACACAATACTAATTGGAATTTGTTTGAAGACATTAAGGCAAAGTTAATTCAAGTACCAATGGTTCTTTTTTAACACACACACACACACACACACACACATATATATATATATATATATATATATATATATTAGCAAATTACTATTACTATAATTAAAAGTTTTAAATCTTTATAAAAATTCTGATTTTAAATTTTATAATAACGTATAGCTTTAGAGCTCCGTTATTATAAGGACGTGAGAGCAATTTCCTATAATACTTTGGACTTATCTAGAAAGGCAGCTGCTGAAGGCATTATTCAGCGTTCAGGCGTCCTTTGTCCATACGGGACACAATCTATCCTTAACAGACGCTGTGTTTTCATTATAAATCATATTAAATAGAATTAGACACTGATAAGGGAGCGGTTATTCAATGGCGTCCGATCTTCGAAATGAATTTCACTTTTCAATGACGAAGAACGACAAAATTAAATATTTGAATTATCTCCCGCCTTTATTTTCGATGTATGCAGTCTCGCCGTTTCAGAATGGATAAATTCTTTCGCCCTTTCCATTCTTACATTCAATGCATTACTTATGCATTTTAAGCAGGTATATATATATATATATATATATATATCAGCGAGGACGGTCAGAAAATGGCACAGTGATCAGGCCAGACGAACGCTGCCCATTGTGCCAACAACTACATTATTATTACTAGCAACAACGGAAGGGAAAACCCGACCTCGAAGTTCACTTGTTTATAGGGAAACAACGTTGTCCACTGAACTACGGGTATATAAATATATATATATATATACATATATACACTGTATGTATATATATATATATATACTGTATATATATATATATTATATATATATATATATATATATATATATATGGGATGAATTTCACAATTAAACAGGTGGAATGAATGAATGAATGATGCAAACCCACAGGGAAAAAGAAAAATGATTCCAAGGCCTTTCGTGTATTCAGAAGTACACATCATCAGGAATGAAGGGAGAGGGCGAGATGACGAAAATATATACTTATGTACAACGAGACAGAAAAATAAAAAGATTAGCACATGATTAACAAGAGTTGATTAAAGGGAAAAGTTATTTTAACAGGATAGTGTCAATTCTATACATTCCCGCACTGTTATTGAAATTATTTTTAAAATGGACAAATGCACATTCTATGTACAGGGTGGGCGAGAAGTCACCGTACACCCGCACGATACGCACTCGAAATCAATTTGAGTTTGCACAGCACAGCACAGCACACACTACTATGTACAATGGCAGTCTGGCAACAGTGTCGAATGGCAATCTGGCAACAGTGTCGAAGATAGTGCGTACGTGACAGCCGTACCCATGGAATTTAGTTGTGGTGTTGTCGGTATGGTTCACACAAGCAGTTACTCTGTTGAGGAGCGGTTGGTGGCAAGTGTGTGGGTGCATGAGAGACCGCACACGGGACAAACAATGACGCAGGTGATCGCTGTGTTTCGGGAACGGTTTAATAAGGCTCCACCACGAAGAGCGACACTGCTGGATTGGGAAAAACGTGCGTTCGCTCTTGGAAGCGTTAAAGACAGGCCGCGGAGTGGGAGAAAGACAACGCGCTTGGAAACATGTGCAGCGATTGCCGCTTCCATTGAACGTTCCCCAATTAAGTCGATGCGGAAACGATCATCAGAGCTTGGTGTGCCACGGTGAACGATGCGAGACCACATGAAGAAAGACCTGAAAGTGAGGCTGTATCGCCCAACTTTCGTGAATGAACTGTCAGATGCCGACATCGATCGGCGTTATGAATCATGCCGTGCTCTGTTGGACACATTCCCAAGTGCCGTATCCCGCTCAAAGGTTCTTTTCAGTGATGAATGTGCCATCTATCGCAGTTCGCGCGACAGAAATGTGGTGTTCTGGTCAAAAGAGAATCCCCATTTGACGCAGGAGCTGGAACATAATCCACCGCATGTGATGATATGGGCGGGTATGACATCAGGTCACTTGATTGGACCTTACTTTTTCGATGGATCCGTGAACGCGGCATCTTATTCGGCAATGTTGGAGACGTGGCTCACACTTCAGCTCAGAGATAGGGGACTCATGGATGACGTGTGGCTGCAGCACGATGGGGCACCCGCACACTTTGCTCTTTCTGTGCGCGACGTTTTGAACGAACATTTTGCAGGCCGCTGGATTGGCCGTGGTTCACCGACATCTCCGGCACCATTACCATGGCCACCACGTAGTCCTGACCTTACCAACCCGGACAATTCGTTGTGGGGTATTATCAAGGGAGTAGTGGCTGCGCGTCGCTACAACACCAACGAAGAGTTGCGCAGAGCTGTGGAAGACGCCTTTCGCACCATTACTCCGCAAATGCTCCGACGCATGTCACAGAGGACATGGAGGCGCATCCGCTTGTGTGTCCAGCATCAAAGTGCACATACGGATCCACTGGACATGTAACCACGAAGTACGTAAGTGATTCAGATTAATTATGATTGATTATGATTGCACATTGGTTGGTGTACGGCGACTTCTGTTTTTTAACAAAGGCTTTAGAACTATCCCACTTGATACTATGGTTACATCTGTACATATGGTTAAATAATGCACTAGAATTATTTGCTGTTCTACACGCATATTTATGCTGTTTTACCCTGATATATAAAGTTTTTCCTGTTTGACCTATATATACTGAGTTATATTGCGTACATTTGATCGAATACACACAGCCAACCTCATTATCCGGGCTAGTCTTTATTAGGCGTAATTTAACAGTATTATTGTACTTAAAGACTACGTTGATACTAATTCCTTTAAGTAAAGTCGGAAGATATTTAAAATTAACATGGTAAGGTAGGCTAAGGATATTTTTACGCTCAAATTCCTTTACATTTACACTATTATAATACCTAATCTTAGCTTTCCTAAGGCAGTTATCTAGAAATGAAATAGGATAACATAATTTAGTACCAATATTCATGATATTGCATAACTGGAAATCTAAAAATTCAGAACTGACAACTCTCAATGCTCTAAGAAACATAACAGAGAAAATAGATTTTATCGAGGGATGATGGTCAGAATAAAAATGCACATACGAGTTATTATTAGTAGGCTTACGAAAAACTTCAAATTTGAACTAATTCAAGCATCTCCGAATTTTTAGATCCAGAAAAGATAAGCACCCATCATTTTCTTTTTCAACAGTGAACTTAATAGATGGGACAAAATTCTTGAGTCTAGCAAGAAATAAGTCAACATCCAAATTGTTAGGCCATGGGCATAAAACATCATCTATATACCGGTTACCGGTACCAAATAAGGTTAAAATTAACAACAGTAGGCAAAATTCTGCTTTCAAAAAATTCCATATCTAAATTAGCTAATACAGGTGAAAGGGGATTTCCTTTGCCAATCCAAACGAATTTACCCATTTTAAAAATAATTTCAATAACAGTGCGGGAATGTATAAAATTGACAATATCCTGTTAAAATACCTTTTCCATTTAATCAACTCTTGTTAATTACGTGCTAATCGTTTTATTTTCCTGTCCCGTTGTACATATGTATATATTTTCGTCATCTCGCCCTCTCCCTTCATTCCCTGATGAGGTGTACTTCTGAATACACGAAAGTCCTTGGAATCATTTTTATTTTCCATGTGGGTTTGAAACATATATATATATCAAAGTTTTCTATGAACGATAGTTCAAAATCAATTTGCGGCCGACCTCAGTAGCATCCTACCTCATCTTGGGAAAGTGATAGAGGAAATAGCTGCTTCCTACTCTCATCCTGCCCTCGTAGCCAGCTACACACACACACACACACCACACACACACACACACAGAACTGCTCAGGAACATTGCGTAAGAACCAGTCCAGTTTACTTTTATAGTTAAAAACAATAGTTACATTTATTATCTTACATTTAATGTGGTACAAAGTACAATTTATAGAAAAATTATATTACGTTTCATTTTGGGTATCATCCTATTCAAAGTTCTCCCCAGTTTCATGTGTATATATATATATATATATATATATATATATATATATATATATAGTCCCAAAAGAGTAAATTCTGCAATTGCTCTATTCCCATTTCATGTTATCCACAGCTTTCCCTCTTTGGTCCAGGTCATGTTAGGTTAAGTTAGGCTTAGCTAATGCTATGTTAAATGTTAGGTTAAATTCAGTTTGGCTGTTTTGGCTATTTTGGCTATTATAGCTATTTCCTAACCTTTCTCATTTTGCTCTTTACCCCGAGTTTAAATTGGAGTGACAATGTTTCTCAAACGAAGAAACACTTTTCTCAAATGTGGATTTCTCACTTTGTGCATTCTCAATTGCGGTCTGTGAGTGGGAATGACATTGTTAAGGGTGCTAAGAATTTTCCGTCTATGGTAGTTTTCTGGGTATCATACCTATATATATATATAATATATATATATATATATATATATATATACACACGAGGGTGGGCTGAAAAATAATGCCTCCACTTAAATAATTCTGGATTGTGTAGAGGTAGCCAGATAAAACTGGTTTTGTGTTATAACTTGATATCCCCATCCCATTCTAGATTGTGTAGAGGTAGCCAGATAAAACCGGTTTTGTGTTATAACTTGATATCCCCATCCCATTCTAGATTGTGTAGAGGTAGCCAGATAAAACCGGTTTTGTGTTATAGCCTAATATAGTCTACACTCATTCCATACGTGGTTCAGTATCGATTACAAAGGAAAGGAGTAAAGACATTCGCTTCAAGCAACGTGTAGTAATTGAATTTTTGATCACGGAAAGTGTTGCTCCCATAAACATTCATCGGCGAATGCAAGCTGTGTACGGCAAACAGTGTGTTGATGTGAGTACCGTTCAACATTGGGCGAGGCAGTGTAAAGAAGGAGAAGCAGGGCAAGAAGATTTGGGAGACAAACCGCGAAGTGGAAGGCCTGTAACGGCAACCGACGAGTCTCATCGGAACTACGTTGACGAACTGGTTCGTGGAAATCGTCGCATTAAACAAAATGAAATTGCTGCAATGCTCGATATCTCCAAAGAGAGACATTATCAGTATTCTCGGTTACCGAACGGTCTGGGTGCCTCACATGCTCACTGCCAAGATGAAAACTGAGAGACTACGCATTTGCCAAGAAAATCTGCAGCGCTTCGAAAATGAACAGGAGAAGAGACGTAGGTCCACCATTATGACCCCGAAAATAAACGGCAATCCATGGAATATCGGCACAAAAATTCACCACAACCAAAAATTTCAAAGTTCAAAAATCGGCTGGAAAAGTGATGATGACTGTTTTTCGGGATATCAATGGTGTTGTTCTCGAAGACTTTACGGAAAGAGGGACAGCAATCAACTCCACATGTTATATTGAAACTCTGAAGAAGTTGAAAAAACGGATCAGGAGGGTTCGCACCCACAAAAACGCAATCGTTTTCACCATGACAACGCACGGCCTCACACCAGTGTTCAAACGCGAGAAGCAATTGAGGATCTGCAATTCACCGTCTTGCCGCATCCACCATATAGCCCCGATTTAGCACCATGCGATTTTCACCACTTTCCTAAACTTAAAGAACATCTCCATGGAAATTGCTACGAGTCTGACGAAGAAGTTAAGGCCGCTGTGAAATTTCGGTTTCGTAGTCAAAGCTCCGAGTTTTACCGGGATGGATTTCAAAAACTCATTTATCGTTGGCGTAAATGCATCGAAGTAGAGGGTGATTTTATAGAGAAGTAAATGTATCTTTTGAAGAATAAACTTTAAGGTACATATTTGCTTTTGTTTCGATAAAATCCTTCAACCCCTTTAAAATTTATTTGAGTGGAGGCTTTACTTTTCAGCCCACCCTCGTATATATATAATTCCTGTATAGGTGCACAGGGACTTTTGAGATACTCTGTATTTAGGTGTTCAATTGCTTTGTTTTTACGAGTTTCATAAAACTTTAATAAGGACACGGAAACACTGATAAAATGGGTGATTATAATTTAGACTTTGAACAAAAGACTAAAAATTGAAGTTAGTTGATGGATCACAAGCAAAAATGAACAAATGAAGAAAAACTTACGTTTCGAGATATAAACAGTTATTAAACACAAACAAAATGAATATTTCTAAAGTACACAAATTTTAAAGTCGTTTATGTAAAACATTTTGATCGAAAGAAGATGGCATACAGCATCATCGTTGGCATTCTCTCGGTGGTGTCCTTTCCCGTCTCATCTGAGCGACTCTCGTGTGAATGCTTTCGTGTGTCTGACCGCTCCACTGTCGAGTCCCTTTCCTTATAGCTGCGGGATGATGCAATGCTCTCAAAGCCTTCCAGAAGCTTCTGCAACTCTTAATGCCTCTCTTCCAGAGTCCCTCTAAAAATGAGAAATGATTTCTTTTTAACGTCATATTATTTGGTATAAAGTACTGTTTTGTCTAGATAAGAATACTTGCCAGTTATTCGGTTTTTTAGTTTAGGTTTAATTACATCATTCTATCATCAATGAAGGACTACTTTTTCTGAAGGATGATACAGCAATTTTGAAAAAAATTCTAGAACTTCATCGTTTTAGGAACCAGAAAGCAACAGCTCTTTAATGTCCCATTCTACTATAAATGATGCCCTCCTAGGAAGAAGTGGCTGAGCGACAAAAGTAAAAAACGCCAGAAAACGCAATTAAAGTTGTACCAATTTGAAAGTACCATAACTTTTGAACTTTTTGAAAGTACCATAACTTTGAACTTTTTGAAAGTACCATAACTTTTGAACTTCTTGAAGATATTTCATCGAAATATCTTCAAAAAGTTCAAAAGTTATGTCACTTTCAAACTGGCACAACTTTAACTTGCATTTTCTGGCGTTTTTACTTTGTCGCATAGCAAGTTCTTCTTTGGAAGGCCTCAAATGTTTGTGGTCTACTTTGTTTTTATTTTGTGGCGTTCCTTAGTTCGTTAAATTGGGACTTTCATTAAATTTATAATGATTTACCATACTTCACAAGAATTTTGAATTTTCAATTTTATTTAAGGTTATATGTCGTTTAATGGTTTACTGACAATTTAAGGAGGACCTACCCTATTTTAAAGTAATAATTATGAATAATACATTGACCAAAAACTGTTCAGCTTCCTATTTGCTGATTACTTTACTGTATAATTAAACATTTACAAATCTATATGGTTAATTTCCGATGACACCTTTAAAAATATAGAAAACTTATTTTGCAGGGGACTTTACGTTTCGAACAAATAAGTGGGAAGTAATCTTATTATAGCAATATCCCTTGCAAATGAATTTGCCTCAGTATATATTCATTGAAACAAATAAATTTATAGTAACTGCTGAAATTAAGTAACATCTGAATTATCTGTACAATTATTTTGGTCTTAATATACCAATGAAGACATTAGTATAACGTTGCATTTAATTATTGAGTTAATTAAAGTTTATATTATTACTGAATGCAAATTACTAATTATATCGTAGAATAATGCGAACTGATGTTTAATCTTATTTACGAATTATAGTAATGACTATTTCCACTAAAATAAAATAATTAATTTAATAGGAAAAGATATAATTATAAAGAAATGTTTCATATATATATACACTGTGTATATATATATATAAAGAGTTTAGTTCCAAACCGCGATAAACGCCAAATCAGCAACTTTCGAGTTATTGTTGCCAAATGATGGTTGGTTTAATGTATTGTCACATAAGATAAGGCATCGATTTTTTAGCAAAGTGCAATTTCTCTCATTACTTTAGCTACTACGTTTTTCAAATTTTTTCAAAACGCGGTGTGTGTATATATACAATACATAAAATGCTGTTCCTCTCAAAATCTAAAAACTGAATATATCGCATTTGGGAAATGAACTCTTCATATATATATATATGATGAATAAAACCACGAAGGAAAGGAAACACAAAATGGTGCTCAAGCGCTTTCGTCTAATGACATCCTCAGGAACACTGAAGTACATAAAAAGGTTAAGCCTATATATAGGTTACAGAAAGAAAAAAATAAAAAATAAATAACATACATACACACACATATATATATATATATATATATATACACATACATATCTATATATACAAATACATACATACATACATACATACATATATATACAATAAACAGAGAAGTAAAAATAAAAAATAAAAAAAAAAATTAAAATTAAAACCTTAAAGGATTACCAGTGAGGCGTACAGATTTGTAAGGAAAAATATCGATTTTTAGCACAAGATCAAATGGATTATAAAAATACAAATTTATACTGGAACTCTGCCCGGGTTTTAACACACTGCTGCCTATGGTCAGGTTTCGATATATATAAAAAAATAAAATGCAAATTAAAAGTTAATAAAGTAGAAGACAAGTTTACCAAAGATTTAATGTTTTACCCTTCTTATCTAAATCTGTTTTAAAGGAATTCAAAATAACAGGATCGAGTTGAAAAAGACCTTTGCTTATGTTGAAGTTATTTGAAAGTTGGATAATGGCAGACTCAAGAATATTTCTATTAACAATGTTGCTTGAATGGAATAAAACTGAAGCATTATTCCAATCAATACAGTGGGCTAACTCTGACAAATGGACAAAAAGGGCACTGGACAACTGTCCTGTTCTAACGGAATATTGATGCTGTTTTATACGTGTGTGCAAATCCTTTCCCGTCTGACCTATGTAAAAGGAATCACATTGTTTACAACCAATTTTATAGATAATGCCTGAATTATTGGTAGGGCTATTTTTTACTATGATATTTTTCACAATATTGTTATATGAAAATACTACATTAATATCCAAAAGTTTAAGTACATTAGCAATGCCTAAAAAGCCCGGGAAAAATGGAAGTACTAAAATATTTTT
>JAJOZX010005285.1:245000-260000 GCA_023014485.1 Bathynomus jamesi
GGCACACCAACCACTGCACTGGTCTGTTAAGATGAATTTCAACCAGTTTTATGGCTCCACCAATTTTTCCTCTATTTACAGTAGTACCATCACACAGTAAAGCTTTGATAGTATCTGTGCTGTTCGAGTCTGTAATAATAGTTATCAACTCTTCTGCTATGCAGCGACCAGTTCCATTATCTGGTGTGACATGGTCTACATCAGTGGTTCTTAACCAGGGGGGCGCTCGTCGGTAATTTCCAGGGGGGGCGCGATCCCTTGGGGAAAAACAGGAATTTCTCTAATTGTATTTGTTATTCTCTTAACGAGCATAAAATCTGGGAGAGAATGTTATTTTGATGCAAGGGGGGCGTGGAGGGAAGGACCAATTCCTAGAGGGGGCATGGTAGTAAAAAGGTTAAGAACCACTGGTCTACATAGATGCTTCCAGGTTCTTTCACAATAACATAGTGTTCTTCTTTTATCTTTCCACTTTTAGTTAATGTGTTGGTTATCTTTCCTTCCATCAAATCCAAGGCACTCCATCTTCAGATTTTCTGATTTAGACCTAAAAGTATTTGTTTCACCCATGCGATTTCTTTCTCTTTCTAATTTCTTTCTCTCAAGCATGTTGGTGTGGTTAAGGATCCCCATATCTTTAAAAGCTGCATTGACTATTGTAGCTGCAGCTCTACAACTTACACGATAACGATCTGCTGTTAATGCTAGGTTTCTATAAGAGTGCTTGCTCTGAATATTCTCAGTCAATTCTAAATCGGCCTCATAATCTACATCCTGACTCTTTGAATCTACATCCATGTCTTCTTGACGGTTTTGTGCTTCTTGGGCTCTTGCTAAAGATCTCTTCTTTGTTGAACTAGCTATGCGATCAATTGGTCCTAACTGATTTTTTCTTTGTTTTTGACCCACAAAACACTCCCATTCTGCCATTGGTATTTCATCCTTACACCTGCAAGATTTCCTATCAATTCCCTTATCATAGCATTCACAAGAAGATATATCAAACATTTCATCATACTGTGCTACTTTTAAGGCAAAACTTTCATTTCTTCGATGTAACGGTACCTTGTTCAATTTTGAGGCTTCTTCTATTAGTCGATTGACTTTAATATAGGTACCTTTTGTGTTAATCGTGGGAAAAGAAAATTTCATCCAAATGTCTTCAATATCTTTTACAACAACCCTGTAACAATCATTAGCAGTTGCTGATCCCTTTGATTTAACTTCTTCACGACGGCGCACAAAAAGGTAGTGTCTCACAACATCTGCTTTTGAAGGAGTCATGGCTGCTGGGAATTCCATAGGATATCCAAAGGCTGCATTTGAGGACTTGCTTCTAGTAGTCATAATTTATATTCAGAAGTAAAATCAAATTATATGTAATTTATAATTTATGATAATTCAAATTATAATTAAAGCAAATGCAAATTATTTCTATTTATCTGAAAAATTATTTCTCTTTATCTGAAACAAAAATATCAGGCATTGAACAAACAACTTATCATGTAACATATAACAACATCAAACATATGCAAATATGAAGGTAAAAAAGGGAGGAGGGGCATGTGATAGGGGTAGTAGGGTAGCACATGCTTGATTTTTTTAATACTTTGTTAAAATGATAAAAAAAAACTTCTCACATAGTGTACTTTTTAAGAAATAACATTTTTTCCCATTTAAATATATGCAAATATGATGGTAAAAAAGAGGGGATATGTGCTAGGGGTAGCAGGAGTAGCACATGCTTGATATTTTAATATTTTGTTAAGACGATAAAATGAAACTTCTCACATAGGGTACTTTTTAAGAAATAAAAAAAATTCCCATTTATGACCCGGCCTAATATATATATATAATATATATATATATATATATATATATATATATATATATATATATATATATATATATATATATATATATATATATATCGCGAAGTATCGCGATACATTTTCTATATCTTGTATTGTATCGCGATACATTTTTTATTATTTGTATCGTACCGAAAGATGCGATACAGATTAGTGTCAGTGACGCGATACGTTATCATAGACTCAGTGATCTTTTCCCTCCCCCTCTCGATCTTCTCCCCTCCCCATCCCCCAAAATCACGCCCAGAGTCGCGGTATCCAGTGCTTGTAAGACTGAGAACAAACCTCGTTAAGAATTATTTAATTTTTCAGCGAATAATTCACCAAACATTCAACAATTACACATGTATCCTTTGATAAAAGAACCTGTTCATAAAATACAACACTACACTGCCATCAAACGCTCCGTTGAGAGAATTTTAGCATAACTGGAAATCTCTTTCCTTCAAAGAAAACAGAATGTCTGATGAATTGTATGAGAAGTCACTGTTTGTAAAATTCAATAAAAATAGAAAGTAATTCGTTGTTTCATATATATATATATATATATATATATATATATATATTATATATATATTATATATCGTATCGTATCGTATCGCGATACATATATTATTCCTATTGTAGTATAATTAAGCATTGCATTAAATGTTTTGTTTATAGGAATTTAATAATGTTCAATTAAATGTTTTGTTAATAAGAGTGTAGTAATATCAAATTAAGAACTAAATGTTTGTTTATAAGAATTTAAGAATGTTTAATTAAATGTTTTGTTATACTAAGAAATTAAAAATATAAAAATACAAGTTGGCAACACTAAGAATCGGCCCAAGCGGAGGCTGGGTCTTGCGAGAGAGAAATGCCCAAAAACGACAGTTATCGGAGGGCCTTTGTCCTAATAAGGTGTTTTTTTGTATTACGATGTTTTTGTAAATTTAGAATATTCTTTTGTGTCTCTCTCCGACTGAAATGTTAACGTTAATTCTCCCCTCGCATTACCCTGTTTATTTAAAAGGCTTTCGGTATAAATAAAAGTCAGTAAAGTGTAATTAAGTGTATAACCAACCCCCGTCTCCCTCGACTGGTTCAAATTATAATGGCGCCCACGGCCACGTCTACCCGTATTTATAAAGTACAGCGAAGCGAGTGTAAAGAGAATGATGAAAGATAAAGAGAAATTGAATAGACAGTAAAGTAACTAATGAATTATAAATGAAGGAATGGGAATCACTACATTATTTGGTGGCAGCTAATCTTATTAAATTGTTATCAATTTAATAATACGAACCCACGCACTCCGTTACTAACATAGGCTTTTGCATTCTTTCGTGTCTTATGAATAGGAATTGAAAATTTGAGCGTGTGTTCTTTCGATTAATCACGAGTAGTCTCTACTAAATTAAAATAAGGGTTTCCCACGTTCTCCGTACGAAGAAAATTAGTAGATATTCTGTTTCGCTACCCGTTTTATAGTCTTTATAAAATTAAGCAAATTCTGATTCGCTTTCCTTCAAAATTCGATGATTCAAATTTCTCCGAGTCGTCTTGTCGAGGCCGTTATAATGTGGAATCGAATTTCGAGAGACGTTTGTTTTCTTTTTTCTTCGCGTTGATTCCTTCCTCAGTCCATTTTCTTTAGATTTCATTTCGCTCAGTCGGAGAGAGAGATGTAGAAATTGGTATTTGCTGTCTGATGACTCATTTGTTTTTTTTTCGTTCCTTCCACTTTTATTACTCTTTTATACAGCCTCCCTATTTTGTATTTAAAGTCTTTTTTGTGTTTACATTTTCGGAATTAGTAATAATTGTGATGATGATAATAATAATAATAATGATTAGTAAATAAATTTTACACTTACTTATATGAATTAAATTATTTTAGTTGTAATGACATTGTGACATGCATTTTTATACGATAAACTTAAAGGTTTGAGCGTATATGTAACGCATTTCTATATATTATATGTATACAGTAGCGAATTGTAAAAGAGTAAACAAATAACAAAATTTTCCAGTAACAAATAGGTAGTTTTTCAGGTTATTCTTTGACTGGATGTAAATAAAGAACTTCAAGCCGACACATGAACATCATATGTGTATAATTTTAAGATCGCTTTATAATTTTAAGGTCGCTTTATAATTTTAAAGTAGATAATTGCAATTTTAAGGTTTAAAGTCGAAAAATAATCGTTAAAGACACTAATTTATGCTGGATCAAATTCGGACGCTAAAGGTTATATGCTTGCCGTATATAAATTGTGCGAGACTTCAAAGTAAGCTAAATTTGTTATAAAAAGATAAAAATTTGTTTATCTGAAATACAGGAATTGTTTCCGTAAATTCTTTTGATAAATTAATTTCTGTTTTATTTTACTTTTTTTATATATTCATTAATTTTTATATTTTTAAAGGCGGGCTGATTGTTGTTGTCTATTTTCTTTCTTTCTTTCATTTTCAGGACAATTCCGAGTGATATTTTGTATGGTTACTCCGGTAGGGTGGATCGATTTTACATTTTTTTCGATTTCCATATTCTAATAGAGAAAAAAACTTGCGCATGCATGAGAAAATAGCCTCTGCAAAATCTTAGCTTAATAGGTAATCATCTTCTGCCCCCGGCAGAGCGATGAATATCATATTTTAGTAGTCATAAACGTATTTTTCTTATAATTTTTAAAATATTTCAATATGCATCAAAATTATTCCTAATAACTATAAAGTCGATGAAAAAGACCTCATATGATCGTTTTTCCAAACGCGTTGTCCTACGTTAATATCTTTTGCCCCCGGCAACAACGTCAAATGTTGAAAAAATAGGTAATTTATATACATATTTTCAGATCGGCTCTTTGTTTTAAATAATGCATTTATATATTTCTCATAGCATTTATATCGTTGCTTAGGCATGAAATAACACACACGCAAAATTTTATGACTCTAGAGTAATATCTTCTGTCCCCGAGAAAAGTCTAAATGTGGATTATAATTACGTTAATGCGATGTTATAAGTACGATAACTACTAAGTACAGCTCCTCGCTTGCTAATTTTATAAAATTAGCAACCCAGATCTCACCACGAGGTGGTGGCTGTACGTCGAGTTCCACCCTATCCAGCCCCAACCACCCTTCCTTTGGCTGCATGTCGATTTACATACGGTAATCTTTCTTAGAATCAAATCGTGGAATTTTTGTTCGGAAGTGAAGACGGGAGCGGATGAATCCGTCCCTCTCTTCTATTCCACTTACACTGGCAGAGGCTTCGGTTACTAATTTGATGAGTCTCGACCGCTTGAGTATGACAAGGGAATAGTGGGATCAGTCCATCAGGCTGGTCTCCCGTCTCAACAAACTCTTTTATTCGGGTATCAGGTATTGTTTTTGTAACGGGGGGTTCGGTCACCTCAGCCGTTTGCCAGTTGATCATTTCGTAATAGTTTTGACTATCGTAGAGCAGCTCAGGCATGGCGAAGGCTCGAATTTCCCCCTCTGGTGATTGTTTTGATCGTGCTTTTAATATTCTTCTCCATCCCAATTCTCTTATGTGTTGCTCATCGGCATGTAGCAGCTACATGCCGATGAGCAACACATAAGAGAATTGGGATGGCGAAGAATATTAAAAGCACAATCAAAACAATCACCAGCGGGGGAAATTCGAGCCTTCGCCATGCCTGAGCTGCTCTACGATAGTCAAAACTATTACGAAATGATCAACTGGCAAACGGCTGAGGTGACCGAACCCCCCGTTACAAAAACAATACCTGATACCCGAATAAAAGAGTTTGTTGAGACGGGAGACCAGCCTGATGGACTGATCCCACTATTCCCTTGTCATACTCAAGCGGTCGAGAGACTCATCAAATTAGTAACCGAAGCCTCTGCCAGTGTAAGTGGAATAGAAGAGAGGGACGGATTCATCCGCTCCCGTCTTCACTCCCGAACAAAAATTCCACGATTTGATTCTAAGAAAGATTATCGTATGTAAATCGACATGCAGCCAAAGAAGGGTGGTTGGGGCTGGATAGGGTGGAACTCGACGTACAGCCACCTCCTCGTGGTGAGTTCTGGGTTGCTAATTTTATAAAATTAGCAAGCGAGGAGCTGTACTTAGTACTTATCGTACTTATAACATCGCATTAACGTAATTATAATCCACATTTAGACTTTTCTCGGGGACAGAAGATATTACTCTAGAGTCATAAAATTTTGCGTGTGTTATTTCATGCCTAAGCAACGATATAAATGCTATGGGAAATATATAAATGCATTATTTAAGACAAAGAGCCGATCTGAAAATATGTATATAAATTACCTATTTTTTCAACATTTGACGTTGTTGCCGGGGGCAAAAGATATTAACGTAGTACAACGCGTTTGGAAAACGATCATATGAGGTCTTTTTCATCGACTTTATAGTTATTAGGAATAATTTTGATGCATATTGAAATATTTTAAAAATTATAAGAAAAATACGTTTATGACTACTAAAATATGATTTTCATCGCTCTGCCGGGGGCAGAAGATGATTACCTATTAAGCTAAGATTTTGCAGAGGCTATTTTATCATGCATGCGCAAGTTTTTGTCTCTATTAGAATATGGAAATCGAAAAAAATGTAAAATCGATCCACCCTAAATTGGTTAGGCTGTTTAAGTTTTTTTTATTATTCTGAAATTAGATTTTATTGTGTTAAGGGGTGTTTTTTTGTTTAACATTTTATTTTAGATATTAAAAAAGTAAAAGTTTTTTTTACGTTCGCGCGTTTGCATAGAAAATATTACAAAATTATGTCCGGATGTACTGCAGTTTGATTCGGTTAGGTATATTTTTATAGAGGTTCGCTTACAAACAAAGCGAACGCTCTTCATTATGCAATGATTTGTTTTAATTTTTGTTTACGTAGTTGGTGACGCTGTAGTTTTGGGTTCATAATATCTGTTCTTATTTAGAATAACGATGTAAATTTGTAGTTTCACTTGGAAACGATAAATTACTGGAATTCTTGTGATTTACAAACCTACTGGGTTTTGTGTTGAAGGAGAGAGTTGTCTCTCAGATGTAATTTGTGAATTACGAGTTTTCTTCCTATGAAATTTAGCGTTTCAGGTTGGAATTAATATATTAAAGTAATTTTCGTTATTAATATTTAATTTTTTTTATTTAATGACTGGTTTGGAAAAGTGTCATTGTTTTAAACTTCATTTGAGTTTACTCGTGCAATTGAAACTTTAGCTTGAGTGTTAACCGGAGATGGAGCCTTTTAGTTTGCCAATAGCGCTGTGGTAATCTATGTGTGCTCCCCCCCAAAGTGTAAGAGAGTTCATGATTTTCGGGAAATGATGACATGAAGTTTCTGGGTTTCATTTTTGTCTTTTGTATTTAAATGTATCGATGTAATTTCTGAAGGTAGTTTGAATAATAATATTTTTTAAATTATAATAACGGTTACTATGTAGGGGCGCTTTTATATTTCTACTATGCAGTGTTGTTTCGTTACGTTTCATAATTTTTTATTATCTTCTCCGATGTACCTGCCATAAGTGACCTTATTGGTAGCTAGGGCGTAATTAAATTTTTGTGAATTCTGTAAAATTTGTAATAGTTTTCCGTGAATTTGGCCAGAGCAAATTATAGTTATTGTTTCGAAGTGAAGTGTCGAGAAAATTCGGTAAAATAAAATATGAAAAAGTAATAATCCGTAGTAGTACAAACTTTGATATTTTTTTTTTCTGTCAAAATTTCGAGAGGTTCGATTTGGAAGCAACTAAGTTGGATCCGAATTCCATCCATTGAGTTTAGTTGACCCGATTTAGGTGACCAATCACCGATGAGAAGAGAGAAGAGATGAGAGAAGAGAACAAACGAGAAGTTAGAGAAGAGAAACCGAATGCGCAGGGACTTGGCGCAGGACAGTTTCGGTTGAAGATGGTCTACTGGTATATTTTGGGCAGTCGCTGGTCACGCTGCTCGATGCTTCGCTAAATATGTGTTTTAGCACTCGGTAGGCAAACCACGAGAGTTTGAACGAATGTCTAAGGCTTTACTGTCGATACAGACATACAGTAGGTTCGTTGTGAAACCGCCTACGGCGAAGTGATCGTTTGAGTATTGCCAGTAAGAGAGTCTTTCAGCCGGACGTAGGAAGAGCAGCGTTCACCGACAAAAGTCGAGATGAGAGAGGCGAGTTTCTTCGTCGACTTCTAGAATTGCAAATTCCGTCCAATTCCGTTGCGTGGTTCCACTTTCAGATATCTCTCACCCCTGATCCTCTTAGAATTGGACGTCTCTCTGGTATTTTTATTTTCGCCATTTGGAGAGAGAGCGGAACCTCAAGCATGCTGACCTGTTGCATGGTGATGCAACCCCTTGCATTCTAGCGAAGTGAGCAGGAGAGCTGCGGTTGAAAATTTAAGAAGTCCGTTGTCAGCTTATGGATTGTGATCTAAACAGCGTCCGGCAATTAATGTACTGATTATTATGTAATGAAATTATAAGTGAAAGGGTGCGATTATTGCCCATAATTGTTTTGTATTTCGTGAAATAGTATGTGCTCTTTGGTCAGTATTTTATGTAAACGTTTTCTTGTTTTTTCTATGTTGCCCTGATAGTAACTATGTAACTGTATAAATAATTGTTTCGAATGTAAAGCGATCTTTGATGAGGAATCGCTGGAATAGAATGTGAACTTGAAATTTGTGTAACCAGTGGTCAGAAAATTAGCCGTTATTTTTCACGTAACAGATACGTTACAGGTTGTAAATTGACTATTAGTGTGAAATGTTATTTTTATGCAAATGCTGTGAAAATTATAGTTTTTTTTATTTTTATAAAATGATACAAAATATCTAATGTGTGCAATTTGTCATTCAAATGATTTCTTGTCTATTCTAACTTGGAACTTGTTAAAGAAAAAACAAAAAAAACAAAAACTGCAAAATAAATAACTTTGTTGAATAAGTAAATAAATTTGATAAACGATATTAAAAGTTTTCCTAGTGTAAAACTTATTTTCAAGGGGGTGATGCGAGTGTAGTAATGTCCAATTAAGCATTACATTAAATGTTTTGTTTATAAGAATTTAATAATGTTTAATTACGTAAATGTTTTGTTAATAAGAGTGTAGTAATGTCAAATTAAGAATTAAATGTTTGTTTATAAGAATTTAAGAATGTTTAATTAAATGTTTTATGATACTAAGAAATTAAAAATATAAAAATACAAGTTGGCAACACTAGGAATCGGCCCAAGCGGAGGCTGGGTCTAGCGAGAGAAAAATGCCCAAAAACGACAGTTATCGGAGGGCCTTTGTCCTAATAAGGTGTTTTTTTGTATTATGAAGTTTTTGTAAATTTAGAATATTCTTTTGTATCTCTCTCCGACTGAAATGTTAACGTTAATTCCCCCCTCGCATTACCCTGTTTATCTAAAAGGGTTTCGGTATAAATAAAAGTCAGTAAAGTGTAATTAAGTATATAATTAACCCCACGTCTCCTTCGCCTGGTTCAAATTATAATGGCGCCCACGGCCACGTCTACCCGTATTTATAAAGTACAGCGAAGCGAGTGTAAAGCGAATGATGAAAGATAAAGAGAAATTGAATAGAAAGTAAAGTAAATAATGAATTATAAATGAAGGAATGGGAATCACTACAATATATCTACAGTAGTATCGTAACGAGATACATTTTTGCTAGTGTATCAAGTATCGTATCGCGTTACTTTTTTTGGCCCCGATACACCACCCTGTATATACGAGGGTAATTCAATAAGAATCCGCACTTTATATTTTCACAATTTTATTTTCACATCTGATAGATTATAAACACATCACTTCTCAACATAGTCTCCCTGTTTCTCAATACACTTAGCCCAGCGATCTACAAGCTTCCTAATGCCATCACAAAAGAATGTTTTTGGCTGTGTGCGTAGCCAGTCATGCACCGCCTCCTTCAGGTCATCATCGCCTTGGAATCGCTGACCTCTCAAAGCGTCTTTTAGTGGTCCAAACAGGTAAAAATCCAAAGGTGCCAGGTCTGGACTGTAGGCTGGATGGTCGAGAACTTCAAATTTAAGTTCTTGAAGGCATTTTCTAGTCTGTACAGAGGTATGAGGGCGTGCATTGTCGTGTAACAGAATAACACCTTCCGACAATCTCCCTCTCCGTTTTGTGCGAATTGCTTGCTTTAACTCATTCCGAAGCATGTCAGAATACGATGCACTTGTTACCGTAGTTCCACGCTCTAGGAAATGTTCAAGGATAGGGCCTCTTGTATCCCAAAACAGTGTTAGCATAACTTTACCTGCTGACGGCTGCGCTTTGAACTTCCTTGCAACGGGAAGGTGTTATTCTGTTACACGACAATGCGCGTCCTCATACCGCTGTACAGACTAGAAAATGCCTTCAAGAACTTAAATTTGAAGTTGTCGATCATCCAGCCTACAGTCCAGACCTGGCACCTTCGGATTTTTACCTGTTTGGACCACTAAAAGACGCTTTGAGAGGTCAGCGATTCCAAGGCGATGATGACCTGAAGGAGGCGGTGCATGACTGGCTACGCAAACAGCCAAAAACATTCTTTTGTGATGGCATTAGGAAGCTTGTAGATCGCTGAACTAAATGTATTGAGAAACAGGGAGATTATGTTGAGAAGTGATGTGTTTATGATCTATCAGATGTGAAAATAAAAAGTGCGGGTACTTATTGAATTACCCTCGTATATAACACAAACGAGGAGGAAAACAAGGTAGCAGAAAACAAAATATTACCCAAAATACTTCTACACACGTTTGCGAAAACAAAAAAGCAGTGGAAACAGAGTATTGGTCCGTTAAAAGATGGGGTGACCGAATACACAAATGACCCGGAAAAAATGAGCGAACTGTTTAAGGGACAATTTAACTCTGTGTTTAACACCCCAAAGTCCCAGAAGACATTAAAAAATTCAGATTAATTTTTTGACATTGATACAAAGCAACCAAGAACAAGTTCGGGCACGTACATATTAATAGACTTAGAGTTCTTGGAAGGAGCTGTAATTAAAGCTCTATCACAAATGCGAGAAAATTCAGCACCAGGGCCAGACACATGGATTGCCACGTTTCTGAAGAAATGTAAAGAGAGCCAAGCCGCTGGAGTTAGTATGGAAAAAAATCACTCGACTTTTCGACAAACTCTACCTCCACTAAAGAACGCGAAATTGCCACATTATTTAAAGGAAGGAAGTAAGAGTGCAATACCTAAGAATTATCGGCCAGTAGCTCTAACCTCCCACCTCATAAAGTGCTTTGAACGTATAATTAGAGGCAAAACTCCTTACTAAATTAAAGAAAAGAATTTATACAACCCAAATCAACATGGCTTCAAGGCTGGAAGATCATACCTATCACAGCTATTAGACCACCAGGAGAAAATATTGGAAACATTGTGTTGAGGACAAAACATAGATGTAATACATACTGACTGCTAAAGTCTTCGATAAATGTGACCATGGAATTATAACACACAAACTTAAGAATACAAGAATTACTGTAAGGTTGAGAAGGTGGATATTTAATTTTCTGACTCAAAGAACACAAAGAGTTGTAGTAAATGGAGTTAAATTTGAAGTCTCACAAGTCGTGAGCTCTGTCCCACAAGGGATAGTTCTCTTGCTATTCATAATAATGATTGCAGTCATTGATGTAGATATTAATAGCAGTATTGTATCATGCTTCGTAGGTGACACAAAGATATGCAAAGAAATATCGAACAAAAGTGACATAGAAAAATTACAAAATGACCTTAAAGCATTATTCAAATGGGCAGAATAAAAACAATATGAAATTCAACGAAGGAAAATTCCAACTTCTACGATATGGTAATATTAAGGTACCACAGAATAAAGGGTACAAAATTCTGTAAGCCAAACAAATAACACCAAATCCATAAGTCAGAGATCCTCGAGTAATAATGTCGTCGGATGCAGAATTCAGAGATCACTATAACATTAAACAGCTAGAAAAATAATGGGAATCATCTGGAGAAGCTTCCACAGCAGAAAAGCAAACATTTTGCTAAAATTATGGAATAGCTTACTCCTACCAATAATTGAGTATTGCTCAGTACTCACAAGCCCATACAGAAAGCGAGACATTGCAAACAAAAACAATACAAAGGACTTTTACGTCTAAGATAGAGGAAACGAAATCTGAAGACTACTGGTTTCGACTACAATCCCTGAAACTCTACGCTCTCTAAAGAAGATGCGGTCGGTACACAATAATATACATATGGAAAATACTCGAGCGTTTTGTCTCTAAGCTTAGAAACGAAATAGAAACACACTGGAATGAGAGAAGAGGCAGATTTTGTACTGTCGCAGATGTGGTAGGACAGGGAGCTATGAAAACAAGGATCGAAAATACTCTCGGAATACGAAGCCCAAAACTTTTCAAACCGCCAGCACACCACCCTAAATAACTTCAAGAACCAGCTAGACAGGCTCCTGTGCAAAGTCCCTGATCTGCCATGCGTGGCTGGCTACAAGGGCGAGAGGAAATCGGAGAGCAGTTCCCTCCTACATCAGATCCTGCAAATGAGTCTAGATGATGCAGAGGGTCGAACGGACCGCAGGTCGATCCTGAACCGTCGTTCAAACCCTCATTTGGCACCTTATTTATTATTAATGTTGAGCTCTCGTAAGCTACTAGAAACAGTTCAGCATGTTTCTCGCGACCCACGGGTTAGGAACCCTTGCAATACAGGATGAAGCGAGTACAGTACAGGAGAGCACCAAAACTACGCAATGTTTCTGAGGATTTTATGGATTTCTGAATAGTCTGGATTTTAGAAGCTTTTCTTTTGTGTATAATTTTTATTTTCTGAGGACAATACTAAGACCGCAACAATTTGTGTGTATAAAAAATTAAGGAATTGATACAGCACATTACGTACAAAGACTTTATTAATTATTAAATACGTGGCATCTAGGCTTGTAGAGGGTGATACAACATGAGATTCTGTGGTGATATCTATCATTTCTTTATGTGAAGCAACGAGTTTTTCAAATTCTTTCATGTACTTCTCAACGGCCTCAGTATCCGCAGAAAGTTTTTCACCATTAACCTTTAAATTACGAGTACCATGCTTTTGCTTGAATCTATGTAGCCAGCCAGTAGAGTAGTCACATGATACATCAAGTTTTAAACGCAAATTAAATTGTTTGGCCTTTTCAATCAGCATTGGCCGGAAATGGGAATTCCCTGAGCACGCCTTTGGCTAAATCATTTATATAAAACTTTATCCTGATTGCTGGATTTAGGTCCATGCAAACTTTTACGTTTTAGGTTTTCACTGTCAGTAAAACATTTTAAAATTTTATCGCGTTGTTTCTTAATGTCATAAATGGTGGAATTGCCACGCCATATTCTTCACACAGTTTACGTACTGATACTCCATTATCAATCTTTTTCAATATTTCCACCTCTGTATGATGTTGAGTGCAACATGCTTACGTTTCACACTACTAGTTACGATTTGCGAAGCCCTTATGAGAGTTTACACCATAAAATTTGATGAGACGTTCAGAGCACAACACAACAACTGAACGCATTGAGACAACAAAATGCAAACTTTTACGTTTTAGGTTTTCACTGTCAGTAAAACATTTTAAAATTTTATCGCGTTGTTTCTTAATGTCATAAATGGTGGAATTGCCACGCCATATTCTTCACACAGTTTACGTACTGATACTCCATTATCAATCTTTTTCAATATTTCCACCTCTGTATGATGTTGAGTGCAACATGCTTACGTTTCACACTACTAGTTACGATTTGCGAAGCCCTTATGAGAGTTTACACCATAAAATTTGATGAGACGTTCAGAGCACAACACAACAACTGAACGCATTGAGACAACAAAATGGTGGCATTTGATGGCCAAGCTACCAGTGAGCTGCGCGCAAAAGATGCGCATAAAAAAATTTCGAAGCCATATCTGGATTTTGGAAATTTTTCAGAATTTTTCAAGGATCAGGCTTCCTCGCAAATTGGTCCGGAATTTAGAAGTTTCCGGATTATTGAAGTCCGGATTTTTTGTTCCACTGTATAGGGAATTTCAGAGAGAATATTCAACAAAGTTGATCGAGCTGAATCGAGGTCAACGAACAACTTTATCAGGGCTGAATCAAAACAGTCAAACGTGGTAGTTAGCTCAAATTAAGTTCTTGACGATTAACAAGATTAAAGTTGCCTGAAACAAGATTAATCGGCAAGAATATTTCTATAAAGAAAAAATAAAAATAAATTTTTTTTTGTATTGATCGACTTGATGAAATGTTCCCAATAACCTATAAAAAAATAAAAAATAAATAAAAAATGTAATGTTGACGTTCCCCCGTTTAGCATAATATTTATTTTATTTTATTTTAACATTTGGATGTCTGCCAGTGGGTGAATTGTAATGTTTTTAAAAACAACCGAAAATGCCGAGGGAAACACCCGGAAAACTTTGAGCCGATTTGTTTTTCAAAGGACAAAAAAAAAGTCTGTAAAGACCTTGGAGTTACTACTCGTAAAACATTTACAAATATTAAAAGTAATTTAGAAGGAATAGGTAATTTCACCCTTTATTTAAACGTTTCAAAGCCTCCAAAAAATACAAAAAGCAAAAGATTTAGAAACAGATTTCACAACTATTTATGATGGTGACGTTAAATTAATCTAACCTAACCTAACCAAACCTAATCTAACCTAACCAAACCTAACCAAACCTAATCTAACGTACCCTCACCTAACCTAACCTAATATTTTCAGACTTATTGTTCATATCAAAGAATGAGGTTGAATAGTGTTTGGAAAAATTTTAACCAGGTTTAATTTATTTTCGAAAAATGTGATTTTTTTTTTTAAGGGTCTAAAACCAAAACTTTTGATTGTCTTCACATCTGATACATATGTTGGAAGGACCGCAAAGTTACTCCTTGTCAAATATTTTGGAATATTCAGGTTTGTTTCGGAGGTATAGGCTACTTACCCATTTTTTAAATTTTCAAAGCTTCTATTATTTTTAACATATTCTTGTTTTTTATAAAGGACATGTTAACCATTCTACTTAATAGTTAACTGGGATAGTTGAAAATTTCCTGCTGGGT